>CAEGAG010050440.1:0-11072 GCA_903067065.1 Brachyrhaphis terrabensis
ATGCACCAGCAGTACAGCGCTTTCGTGGAAGAGGAGGACCAGTGGCAGGATGTGAGGCTCTTCTTGTCCTGAAACGGCGTGCGTCAGGTAGACCGAAACTGACGGACGATGTGAACTTTTGTCTCAGGACCTGGCCCGCTGGAAGAACCGCCGCCGCAGCGCGTCACAGGAGCTGATTAAAAAGGAGGAGGAGAGGAAGAGGATGGAGAAAAGGATGAAGGGGAACGGAGTGGATGGCTATAAGAGGAAGAGCATTAAGACTTACAAGGAGATTGTGGAGGAGAAGTAAGTGTAAGATAGTTTTACCTTAAACATGAGTAGCACATTTACAGCCAGAGTTGGGAAGCAACTAGTTACATTTACTTGAGTAACATTTTGGAAAAAAATGTACATTGAAGAGTAGCTTTACTACACTGTACTTTTTACTCTTACTTAAGTAAAATTTCTGGATACTCTATCCACTGGGAGTAACTGCAGTGAATAAAGGAACAACAGAAAATGCATGAGATAAAAAAGACTTCTTGTTTGTGCTCAAGCTTTGTTTTTCTATTGTTGTTTTCTGCCTAGGTTTTGTTTTTACTTGGAAAAGCACTGACTGAATCTATTATTGTGTAATTATATAATTAATGTGTTTTTTCCATTTTGAAATACCAGAATTTGGAAATAACTTTACATTTTTGTCTGTCGTATGACATGGTTTGTAAATATCAAATCAGATGCTCTGATCAGTTACTCAGAAATCGAGTTGCCTTTTAACCAAATACTTTTGTTTCTCTTGAGTAATTTATTGGATGGGTACTTTTTACTTTTACCGATATTTGAGTAAAAATGTGACGGAGTGGAGCTACTCTTACTTGAGTACAATTTTTGTGTTCTCTACCCACCCAGGGGCAGTATTCTGTAAAATCGCATTCTTTAAGCTTCACTTCATGTTCTAATCTTATTCCCTCATCAAAAACATTGCTGGAGTGTTGCCTTGATTCATTCATGTATAGTTGAGAAATTCTTTAATCTCCATGGTAACCATTCAATTGTTCAAAATGCCTGTGTGCATATAGCACCACGTTTGAGGACAAAGCTACTCTTCAGAGCTGCAGTTTCCAAGCAATACTCCCCTATTGCTCCCCCATTCAGCTCCTTCAGACTAGCCAGCAGCAATTAGCAAACAGCTGGTGGAACTGAGCATCTTCTCAGCTCATTATAGGAGCTACTTCTCAGAGCAACGCTGGTAAAAACGTTGTTAAAGGGTTAATAGAGGAGCCATGTTGTGATGACTTCCTGAAGGGGGAGTCTCAGAAAGAGTAGGAGTTTCTTAAAGAGACAGAGACCTAGTTTCAAGGCTTTAAATCACAAAGTTAAAAACTTTGTAAGTCTTATTTTATATATACAGCATTTTTATAATAACTGAAGAAGTAGGAACATGATTGTGCTATAAAATGACAGTATGTGCCTGGAAAACACATAATACTGCCCCTTTAAATTGTCTTGGTTCCTGTTTTTTAGAGAACGCAGGGAAGCTGAGTTGTGTGAAGCATACAGACAGGCAGCGACTCCAGAGGAGGCAGCTTTGGTTTTACAGCGCTACGCCCTCCGCTTCACCATCAGCGATGCCACACTGGACAGCCTGAAGCTGCCCAGAAGCACTAACAAACCTAACCAGTTCCTGAACCAGACAGAGCAGGAGCACAGCCAGACGTCAGGCGCCGATGACTCAGAGAGGCTGGAGCATCCAAACCAGCAGGACGTAGACCGTCTCACCGAACAGGAACGCTGTGGCCAGACAGAGGACAGCCATGAAAAACATCAGTCTGGTGTGAACCTCAGCAGCTCTTCTGCACCAGATGCCCTCAAACTCAATGACACAAACTCACACAGTGAGAAGCTCCAGTGGGAGCAGCTTCCTGAGCCCCCCTCCCACCTGACAGACCCTCATGATGAGCATAAGAATCAGCCAGACCCAGGATCCCCTCAGTCCCCCGCTGCACCTGCTGCTGCACCTCAACCCGAACACAAACTCCCCTCCCATCCATCTGCACCCTCCAGACCGCTCCCCCTGCTGGCAGCCAAGCCCTACTGCCCGCCCAGGTGTTCTCCTCCTGAACACAAACATGTGGAGGTCCAACAGGTAGGAGCACTGCATATCTGCCATGTCATCCTGTGAATCTCAGGAATGTGGCAATATGTTTTTGAGATAAAAATGAGATGCTAGTAAATTACTTTAATACCTTTTTCACCCTAAATGTGAGATTGATTCTGCACAATTCAACAGAAAAGCAAACACATTGGTTAGGAAAACGATTTCAGCATCGTTGGAGTTTGATTGAAGACCATCAGTTTTCTGATTTTGATAAGATTCTGACGACGATTTTATTTTTCACCAAGTCCCACCGAACATCCAGATCAACTAAATGATAGAACATTTAAAAATGTTTAGATGGATTTGCAGCAGGGCTGGACACTAAATCAATAACAATATACATCTGGGAGATATAGGCAGAAGAAAGGCTTTAGCTGCTCTGCCTCTCACAGTGAGCTAAGCAAGGCTGGAGGCATCAGCTAACTCACTCACTCAACAACTTGTTGAGTAACTTGTGCAGCAGCAGTTTCAGGTTTTGTTACTGTGCTTCATAACTGCTTTAAAGTAAAAAACAACGTGGAGTGAAAACTGGATAAAACAGGAAAGGTTTAGCAGAATTTCAAATATTTAAAACACAAATCGAATCAGTAATTATCAATATCAATTGTTATAAATAAAAATCTGAAATCTGGGAGTTTTGGTTCAACATTTATGACCTTTCATAAAAGAAAAAAAAATACATTTGTAATAACCTGTAATGAACATGTGTTTTTTCTATAATGTTAGCATAAAATTAGCTGCTTATTTAAAAGCCTGCATCAAAGATGTACTGTGTAAATGCTAACTGCTGTTCTGTTTCCTGTCAGCTGGACGGGTCAGTGCGGCTGAACGGAGAGACGGCTGAGGACTTCGCTTCCCTTCCGGACCCGCTACAGGAAAACCCAGCCGTTTCCTCCCAGCACACGCAGGAACCGGATCCCCCAGAGGACAGCGCAGAGCAGCCAGAACCTCCACTGACCGAAAGGCCAGCCCCGACTTCAGGCTCCGCCATCAGCTCCCTGATCGCAGGCCGAAACTGCATCATCACCACCACCATCGTGACAGAACTTACAAAGACCCACGTGGAGCCGCTCCACCCGGACGACCAGGACGACGCTCAGGTAGTTTCATAATCACACTTTTTCTACAGTTTTACAGTTTAAAGTAGATTGTTGAATGTGTTTTAATAAGTTGGAGGCAGAAACAAAGCTTCAACACAATTTAATGTCAAAGTTAGCATCATTGTGGTCAGTGGTTGATTTTACAGCGATAAAACCAACTTTGTGTTGTTCTGGAGGGCCAGAAAGTTATATCTCATCTCATCATATTCTGAGTACAGCAACCAAGGGAGAAGAACATGATTTGGTCAGACGTAACCAAGACTGAAAACAAACCCTACAGATGACCCCTGTACTTATGACCCACAGAGTGACTAAGTGCAGCCCAATCCCAGATGGAAATTTGTTCAAGCCTTTAGATTAGAGATCAGACATTAATATCTGAATTGGTCCCGGTATTGACAAAAATTCTAGATGTGTTATCGATGACAATGTGTCTGATTCATGAGGGCAGATCTGTTCAGTCTTATTCTATACATAGAGCTCTGAGTGACACCATGTTTTATTATTTAGTCTTACATTATATTTAAAATTCCTAATTGTTCTTTCTGAATCTTTTGGAAGAAAGTTTGTTGCAGTTTATTTTTTACCAATGTAGTCAACTTTTTGTTTTTGTCAGTTTTTATTATTTATTTTACATTTGGGCACCTGTTCTACTCCTAAATGCATTGACTGAGAAAATTAAAGTTGTTTTTATATGTTTGACCAAGCTTGTAATGCTACCGGTGTATTTAAATGTGATGTACTAGTGAAGATGTTTTCAAATAAATTAGTTATTCAGTACGTTTATGTCTGCGTTTAAAAAAGAAAAGTGTTCAATCAGTTTGGATCAGTATCTGCTTGTGCTAGCAAGAAAAACAAGGTTGAAGGTTGAGAGAGTATAAATGTTTTTGCAAGGCACTAAAAAACTCTGAGCTGGTTTAATGTGTAGTTCAGTCAAAATGAACAAAACGTTTAAATTCCATGATGTAAGGAAAGAAAAACAGAAGGAATACCGAGGAGGCGGAATACTTTCCAGCCTCCTGTAGACTCAGCTGTTTCCTCCACCACTTAGTTAGCTTTTAACTTCAGTATGTTAACATGTGAGAAACTGTACACCAGAGAACATAGAGCTGTTGTTATATCACTTTAATTTCTTCCCTGGGAGGGTTTGTTATGAAAAGCAGGTGTCTGGTTTCTATTTGGATATTTTAACAGACATTTACATGAACAGAAAACAGCGACCTCAACAAGAACAGCACATTGAAAAGATCACCACAATGGTCAGGAAGTGTTTTAGAATGACAGTGTGTCAGGGCCATTGTAGATGGGGAAAAAATGGAGGAGTACTGTACATTTCTGCCAAAAAGCTCAGAATGTTTTAGATTACCGGTAATACCAAAACATTTTCAGAAAAAAAAAGTACAGTTGAGTTTCAAAAGTTGAAAAAGTGAAATTTTGAGATTATTCTCAGAAATGTTCTACTGAAAAATGTGGGACAAACTCAAAAATGTCCTTGTTTTCTCTAGAAAATTTTTGAGACTATTCTTAAAATTTCTGAATTTTTTTGGTGGAAATTTCCTTTTTTTTTTTCATGCACAATGGCCCTAATACGCTGTCATAGTTCTAGTCTTTCACTGTTGTTGCTTCACTTTCTGACAGAGACAAATACCTGGAGACAGTCTTTTGGCTTTAACAGCTTATTTATTTTAAATGTAACCCTCAGGATGGAGCCGCTGAGACGCCAGCAGAGAAAGGAAATCCTCAGCCTGTCCAATCACCCAGCAGTTTGCCAGAATACTCTCCCAGTGTCTCTGGTAAATCTGCTCTTCTCTGTCAGCCATCTTGAAAACTTCATACTGTTTCCTCCAGAAGTCAGGATGTTTAACATGTTCATCTTTCCACAGAAGGACTGGAGGAGAGCAGCGTGACTGTAAGTATCTCTCCGTTTTCATCTCCGTCTCTTCCTTTCTGTTTCTCCTCCATCCTCAGATTTGACCCCATCCTGACCTTTCGTCTCCAGTGGTCGCTGTAGTCAGACTTGTGTCCTCACCTTTCCTCTCTTTCTGTCCCTTTTGCTTCGTATACATGTGTGTTTTTTTGTGTTGGTGTGCTTGTTGGTCGGGTCTGGTCAGATTGAGACCCCCATGTTGAACTTGGCTAAACGTGTTAATCACTGGGTCTGGGACCCCAATGAGGAGCGTAAGCGCTTGGAAAGCTGGCAGCAGGAGCAGGAGCGCCTCCTTCAGGTACTGCAGCGTGAGGTTGTATATCTGGAGAGAAACGATGTTCTGGATGGATCTGTCAAAACTCATATTGGACTTTTAGTTGAACTTTTTTCTGGGGTGCAGTGATTGTGATTTTTGACTTTTGGACATCTTCTGAGTTTCAAAAGCTAAATATTTTTGAATTTTGAAACTCAGAAAGTTCCAAGTTATTTCTAGAAAATTTCTGAAATTAATTTCTAAATTTCTAAGTTTTTTTCTTGCAAATTATATATTTTTAGAGCCAAGAAATTTTCTTGTTCATTCTAGACAATGTATGAGCTTTGTCTCAACATTTCTGAGTTATTTTTCACAAATTTTCAACTTTTGGAGTTCAAAGATTTACAATTCTTTTTCTAGAAAACTTGAGGTTTTTGGTGAAAATTTACTTTTGTTTTTTTTCTATCCACAATGGCTCTAATATGTCATTGTACAATATATACATCACGACATAAAACAAATCACTATTTTTGTCCGTCTTTAATATTCCCATGCGTTCGATATGAATCACAGCTAACGCTACTTTGTCACTGAATCATTTGGGTCCTTTTTGTCAAAGATGTTATTTGTTTTTTGGGGGGGTTTTCTTGTTCTTTTGAACTTATTTTTCTCTTTTTTTAGTCATATATATCTTGTTTTGTATTATCTGAGGTTAGTCACTACAGTTACGCAAACATTCACAATTTCACTATGAACTGATTTGTTTTTACAATAATATATATTTGATAATGTATGTAGAAATTATTATTGTATTGATAAAAAGAAAACAAATAAATTGCTCTTGGGGCCCCCTGGTGGTTGCCGGTAACATGAGCCACCTTTCAGAGCATCCAAACGTCCAAACCAGTCGAATCTTTTCAGTTCAGTTCTTATTTGAAAAATGCATCAATGTTGCTTGTTGGATCATTACTGCATCCTAGAAAAACAGCTGTTTGTATATTGGAAAGCTTAAACGTATCGTGATGTACATGTCCTTGACAAGTGGACCAGAACTGTATGTCTGTGTGATACATTTGTGTGTGTGGGTGAGTGTTCGCCTTTGACGATTATTATTGAACATAAACTGTGTCTGTCATCAGGAACAATACCAGAAAGAACAAGAGAAGCTGAAGAAAGAGTGGGAGAAGGCCCAGCTGGAGGTGGCGGAGGAGGAGAGGAAGCACAATGAAGAGGTGGGAGCACATGGATGGAGACGCTGGAAGCAAAAATCATTTTCTTCTTGGTCGGTTTATTCTAGATTTTCCTCTTTCTGTTCTCCGTCTGTGTTATTCGTCCAGGAAAGACGAATTTTAGAAGAGACGGTAGCCCCTCTCAGTCCCTCGGCCTCAGTGCAGAGGCAGCTAGAGCGCACGGCCGCAGCGCCTTTTTCTACCGAGGAAAACAACAACGCCGCAGTCAGAGGAAACGTGTCTCTGCAGCAGAACGGACAGAAAATCCACACAGGAAGTGAGGATCAGCACGCATCGAAGCTTCATTTTTTCCAGGGTGAGAATAAAGCACACATGCTCAGGACTATATCCACGTGTTTGTGTGAATGGGAGACGTTATGATGTGTGTTTCTGCCAGATTCTGGATGTGATGAACAGCTCCCACAGAAACAGGAAATGTGGAAGACGTCATCTCTGGACCGCAGCCCTCAGACCAACCAGATGCAAAATGTCAAAAGGTGAATGTAAACATGATAAACACAGATTTTAATAGTGTTTGCCTCAAGTCACGGTAAAAATTAAGTGCACCCTCTCTGAGTTTATTACAGTATTTTTACATATGAGAATATAATAATATTTACCAAGTTCTAAAATAATTAACATGTAACCTTTTATTTAACAATGTAAATAGTTTCCCTGCTGTTGCCATGTAGCCATACTAAGAAATCTATGTGAAAAATCATGAGTTCAGACCATGATTTAATATCTCGTAGAGCCTTTTTTAACAGCAATAATGGAAAATGGAAAAAGCAGAGCAGATATCCTGAAATCTTTAAAGAAGATCTATGAAATACATTCAGGCCTAAAAATGCACAGAAAATATAAGAAGCTCGTATTTGATGACTGAACTTGGTGGTTCACAGTCATCAAAGACTGGATGTGACAAAACTTCCTGCTTTCCAAATGTAATTCAGATCAGGATCACATGATGCTGTAGCAGATAACCAGGACGTTTCCCCTTCAGCACCTCAGCCTCCGTCTCCCAGCAGGTAAATAATGTTCACACACCGACACATGAAGACGTCCAGGCGTCAGCAGGTCACGGCTGCCGTTTTCTTCCTGTGTTTGTTTCAGGTGTGTCAGTGGGAAGCGACTTTGTTCGGGCTGCTCCAAACCTCTGGGAAGAGGAGCTGCTATGATCATTGACACTCTGGGCCTGTTTTTCCACATGCAGTGTTTTAAGGTGTGTTTCATACCACTGTTCTCTGCAGGTCCAAATGGACAGTGATAGGGATAGAGAGGGTGATTGGATTAAGCCTAAATTTGCTCCCAAAATCTACATTTTGAAGAGCTTGAAAGCCTTTACCACTAGTCAACAGATACAGTCTGGATGCTTTGCTTCTAGAACTGAAATGGGATTTAGCCTCGCTGGAAAAATGTTTTACTTGGTCATCCAAGACTCCTAAAAAATAAAAAATATCTCATTTTTCAGTGTGGCGTATGCAAAGGGCAACTGGGTGACGCTACAGCAGGGACCGACGTCAGGATTCGGAACGGACTGCTGAGCTGTTATGAGTGCTACATCGCATCTCGAGGTGGGAAAACATTCACATTGATCAAAGAAACACACACACTGGTTTCAGCACTTTGACTTTTGCTCTCGGAGGAAAAAAATCACTTTGAAAATTTATTAACAATATAGTAAAGTATAATAAAATCCAGTAGCTGTATATGTGCTTGATAAGATGCAGCACAGCCTTCATCGTTTGACTAAACGTTGCCATCGCACTATGAGAGAAGAATCATTTAAAATGTGAGGTTACATCACAGAAAACCAACAATTTAACTTTAAAATGAATAAATGCAGTCTCATTTGACAGCCTCCTTATAAGTTTGATAACAAACTGAAAATCTAATATTTAGATGAAATGTATGAGTCTGGAATAAAAAAACATCACCTTTAATCAAATACTACTTGAATTGTCAGATGCGCCCTCTAGAGGCACAACTACAAAAAATGATGTCATGTTTTTCAATCCATTCAGATTTGAAATTTACACCCTCTTGCTGCAGACAACACTACAGAAACAAAACTTCTGCTTTTTTTCACAGGCAGAGGTCAGCCCACTCCTCTATAAGAACCACGTGATTAACTGGAACTACAACACTGGAGGCACAAAACTGATGGGACAAACTCCAGTACTGTAACCATGAGTCTGGCTGTTCGGGAAAAGCCTGGATGCTCTGGAATATTCTGTTTTTACTCTGAATTGCACAAACAACAGACTCTTTTTGCTTTGTTTTATTTTTAAACTGGACTGAACCTCTTGTCAACGTACTTTTGATGTACTTCTTAACTGTACACATGTAAACGCCTGTTTTTAATGTGACTGGCATTGATGTATTCATGGGGGGAAAATACACATTTGGGGTTTGTACATCTATGCCTGAACTTTCCTTCGTTACACGCTAAACCCTTAAGCTGAACATTAAATGTTGGCCCCTTAAATCCTGCTTTTGGACTGATGCGACTCCATTATTTCCAAATGTGATGCAAGGTGATTCAAATTGAATAACCTAAAGTAGCTTGATGATTGTAATGCCTTACTCCTAACTTCTAACACATGATTTTGGTTTTGTGTTTACAGTTTTGCATGATGAAAACATATATAAGTTATTGTGGTGTTTTCTCAGATGGACAGTGAGCCATTAGTTTTATTTTGACACCATTCTAATCATTTTAATGTTTTACAATCCTTTTTAGCTTACAGAAACTGTTCTTCAAATTTCATTTTACAAAAATGTCTCTGCATGTTATTGATGAATAATTTACTCAAAGTATTTTCCCGTTTTTGATGTTTTAGCTTTACTTTCTTCTCAGACTGCATCTGAATCAGTGCCTTACGTAATGAATGCAATGATGAGGTTGTACACTCAGTTTGACCTTTGGGTCTAGGCACAATGTGTGTGAGTGGGTGCATGCCTGATATAGAACTGTTGTGTGTGTGATTTGATTCTAAGTACAGCTGTATACCAGCAAATAATGTCTGAAGAACCACTACTTCCCCAAATAACCCACTCTCTACTTAGTGACATGAAGTTAATTATTTTCTGGTGAATCAAAATGTCCTGAAACCTCTTCTATTTTGTCTAAGCGCTGCCTCTCCACAGATTTATTCTTTCCTCTGTCTCAGCTTGGTGTAAACACCTCACAGCCATGTTAGCCCTCAGTGCAACAAAGCTCTGATTGTCTTTTATAACAAGTGTATGTTTATCAATAAAACAGTTTAATCTGGTGGATTTTTGTCTTCTTTCCTTCATGTTATTGGACCAAAAATAGTGACTTTACAGTAGTTTTGTAGAGAAGTGGAAAAAGGCTAATATGAATGCAGTAAAATAAGTTTTCACTTCCTGTCATGTTGGCTTTCACGTCCTCTGACTGAGAGCGACCTGCCTGTCTCCAGTGAGACATTTCTTGCAAAATGTCTGGGGTACACCCTGGACAGACCGCCAGTCCATCACAGGGCAACACAGAGGCAGATAGAACAAACAAACATGCACACACACAGTAATACCTGAGGAAATTTTAGAGAAACCAAATAATAGGATATGTACGGATGTACATAGTAGTAGTTAGTTTTTTTTTTTGAGTCATGTAGTCCCACTCCTTACCTGTTGGTGGCGGTAATGCTTTTCCCACCGCCAATAAAAATCAGGAAGAAGTATGTTGTTACGCACAGATGTGTGTTTTTGGTCTGTTCTATGATATTTAACATACTGTACTCTAAGTTCATGGAGTCAGCGAGACCTGCTCTTTATGCGGTAAGTAACCTGTCGTTTTACGGTCTCTGGTTGCCATGGTAACGGCTAGCTGTAGCTCGTTAGCTAGTTCGACCTGTCAGTTGTAAACATCAGGGTGAGTTTAGGCTCGTTGAGGCGGCAAGTTTTCATTAACTCTCTATGTTTTCAGTCTGGAAGAACCCACAGAGTTCTATAACACGCTTTCTGTGTCGTTTATCTGTCATTTCCGGGTATTTTTTAAGGCTAATGTCGAGTTTCAATTTTACTAGTGGCTATAATCAGATTCTACAATATCAGATTGAATAAGCTCAGTCTTATCAGTGATATATTTTCCCTTTAATAATGATTAAAGCTTTGAGCGTTCAACTAACAAAAACCTCAAATTCAGTTTCTCGGGAAAATGTCCAAGTATTCAAAGCAGAAATGTCAGTCGACTGGAAAGATTGTTAGTTTGTTAGTATATGGATTTAATACAAGATTGGGGCTCCTTTAGCATTAATGAATGCAAGCTGTAGTTTTATAATTATTATGAAGCAAAGCTAGAATCAGGAGGAGATTCATAAAACATGAGCTGTGCGCAGAGCCAGAAGTAAAGGTTGATCAAAATAACTCTTTGAAATCAAGATCCCAGAGTCTGGAGGAAGAT
>CAEGAG010050460.1:0-19430 GCA_903067065.1 Brachyrhaphis terrabensis
CACCCACCACCCAAGTGTCAAAGCCGTGTGCTCCTGCCACATTAGTAATTGCTGATTTCAAACATATGGCTCTTACACTGTCATTTCACACAGTTAAAGTGTAATCACCTGTCATGCCTTGATGAGCTAATTAAAAGGCAGTTAGTTCATTGTAGGAGAAGCAGAGTCGATGTGCGGCTGAATTGGGGAGTGTGCACGTTCACTGCTATTAACCATTAAGGGTTCATGCTGGGCTGACCTCATACAATGTGTAAGAGGACAAAGATGTCCTTTATTCCTAAGAGGAAAAGCCACATTAATAGAGATGGAGGATCCTCATTCTCTCTCTGTCCATCAGTGCAATTGCTCCACTCTCATTACTCATCTGTGTTCCTCGTTTGTCTCCCATGCTCTTCACATGAAACAATAAACTGACCTCTTCCTCTCACCCTGAGGTGTTTCCTATGGGGAGACACAGGGGCCTCTGAAAGACAGAATGCAAGTGTGTGTGATGCTTTGTGTGGGAGTGTATTTGTGAGAGGGGTAGAGTAATTAAGTGTGCAATATTGTGCGTGTATGTGCATGTGCAATGGCCTGCATGTGGATTCACTCGTCTGTGTTTGTGATTTCATGTGTAAATTTGATCACAAGTGTGAGTGTGTGTGATCTGTTTCCAATTAGCCCTCTTGTGTCCATGGGTTGCCTGGAGGCATGACTAATGTCTTAGTGGGCTGAAGCTCCAGCTGATGAAGCTGAATGGGCTTCCATCTGCTGCGACATCACAATGCAGTGCTGGACGGTTGGAGACAGAGGACTGAGGACAGGGGACGCAGTTCTCAGTGCTTGTGCCTAAGCACTTTGACGCTTAGGGACAAGCATCAAAGTGGAATAAGCTATTAAGGACAAACGGTGCTTGAGGGTGAAGATGGAGGCCAATGTCTGGTATGTAGACATACATATTGCGAACAAACCACCTTTATGATTTATTTCAAATTATTTTAGCAGGGTTGCAAATTTCAAGTGGTAGTTATGTACTTTTTTATGGACAAAAGTAAGACAAGCACAATGATGTCTACGCCATTTAATGTCAGTGTCTCTTTAATTCAGGAAACTCAAATGTTTAAGTAGATTTATATGATTTCTACTAGTGCATCCAACAAAATGAAACATCACATTTTTAAAACTTTTCAGGCATTATCTAAAAATCAAAATAAATGCAAATCTTCTACTAAAATACAACTTGATATGTGTAAACATGGCTTAAAAATACATAGAGAAAAACAAACAATATTCAAATTCTCTTTTAATATTTTTTTTCATATAATGTCAACGATGCAATCTGGCTGTGCAAACTTTTCTTTTGACAACAAAAAAATTTTTACAAGTTTCTTTATGACAAAATTCATTGCCAGGACACAGTTGCAATTACTATATCCACTCCAAATATAAAATAATTTGTCAGTTAACACAATTTCTAACTTAGGTTCAATAAGCCACTGTATCAAAGTTTACAGGGATCAATTTGTCACTCTGCTTGGGTCAGGCTGCCTCCATCTTTGATATCGGTACCACAACTTTCACCTTAAGTACACGCCTCAAGCAGCAGGACCTTTCTCATCTCTGTGTCTTCTGCTCTAAAAGCGCTAACAGACTGCGCAGACTCTATGTGAGACCTGTCATGTATCTTTGCTAGTGGAAGTAATAAGAACAGGTCCTATAGGTAACATTTGGAGGCTGTGAAGGTAATGGCTTCAGTGTTTCTTAACCTGCTCTAGTTTAACCTTACTACCAGGTGTGTCCTCACCAGCCATAACAGGGATGAACGCTGGAGGTGAGCAGCCACAGGTGAGTACTGATATGGCTGTGGAACCTTAACTTTAAGGAAGATTTAGTCCACAGCAGCATATATGGAAAGCCAAAAGTACCAAAATTAATATAATGAAAATTTATGCAGATGAAGTTCTCTGCGGGTTAGTTAGTCAGATGTTTGGGGTTTATTTATTGAACCATAGCAGTAGTTTAAGACTACTGCCAATGGCTGTGAGTTGGAGGTATGGAGAAAAATCTAAATAGTAAAAGTAAAATTTAAGTATGGAACAGGAGGAAGGGCGAATAAAGGAAGAAAAGAGCGAGGAACAGGATTAATGACATTTTTAAATGGAACCCATTAATACATTTTTGCCTAGTTGCATAATGCTGTGGGTGTGGGGTCCACCTAAGACTATCTTGCCCCGGGCCCAGGCAAAGCTGGCAGCTGGTCTGTTTGCAACTATGCTGTAGCTGAGACTCAAATACTGACAGTAAGCTAACAATAAATTATATTTAAAATCTGCCCTACCAACTGATGAAGAAACAAACATTTGCTGATCAAATGAACTAATAAACCACGTCATTAATTTTTCCAATAACACCTTGTTACCAGGCAACAATACAGAAATGAAGAACTATTTGGACAGCTGATCTATTTCTCTAGTTAACACCCAGTCAATCCCTCTGACTCTTGGAGGATTGTGTCTCCACTGACACGGGGGTTAAACTGGCAGCCTGCAGCCCACTGAGATGTAGTCACTAGGACACTGAAGCATGAACGCACAAAGACACACACACACCCCCACACACCCACACACACACACCCACACAGTTTAATCAGCGATCTGACGTCGTGACTGTCAATAAATTACTTAGTCATTTGGACCACAGCCTTGGACATAGCTGAACGGCTAAGACAGATCACTTAAAATGGATAACATTTCCATGTCTTCTCCTAATTGTTTGTGCATCTTGAGACATTTTGTATACATAGACAAAAATACAGAAGCTGTAAAATAATTCAAATGTTTATCAGGAAACATGGTTAAAAAGAGCTTTGGTGTTTTAAACAGGTTTTTTTGTCTTTTATTAAAGTTTTCTTTTAGCATTAGTAGCCTTCATTCATTAATAGCTTGACGGGAAGAAGGGCAGAGAAAGAAAAGCAGGACATGTTGGGGTGCATTTGCTCTATCACTGAGTCACAAATGTTACCGAAAAGATCCCTTTGACTTTGTATTTTCACTTATTTAAAAAAAAAAATATATATATATATATAACTTCCACATAGGAATAGATAGTATTTATTTTCTACCGTAGCACAAAATATTAATTGGAAACTGAATTATGACTGTCATCATAGTGTGGAAGAAGAACATAGAGACCCATTAGTTATTTAATAGAATATGTTATTTGATATTCTGTACAATCATGTAAAATGATTGTATGGGCATATTGCATGGATATTGAACATATGGGTAAATTTGCAATGTTGGTTTTCTGAGTGACTGAAACTTAAACAAATTTGTCCTTCATTGTGTCAATCAGTTGAAATATGACTGAGGATGATGGCTGAAATAATCCGTCTTACTGAGCAGATTGTTTCGACCACAATGCACAAAAAACAGCGTGTGTAATCACATTTGAAAACACTTACAATGCAAAAGATTTTTGTGCAACACACCACATTCTCGGTCCTATGAAGTACATGCTGTTGATTCTACTGTAAATTATGTTGCTTGATGGTAGGAATTGCGCAATAAATAAAATTTGGATTTTATCTTCCAACAAAATGCAAGGCTGTTGTGAAACAAAAAGTATCAAAAGACTATTGAGACATGTTGGAAAATCAGAAAATTTTGCCGGAAAACTGTTTCTGGAAAAAAAAAAGATTTGATTTTGCATTATTTATGTAGTTGTCCGGGTTTACTCAGGGTAATAAAGAGAAGAAAATAAGTAATAAGCCATGAAAGAAAAACAAGTTTGAGACAGATTTAAAAGAAAATATAGTGGTTTTCAAATTTCTGTCTCTGTTTTCCACAAATGTGTAAACTGTACAATTAAAGTAAAGTTGAATTGTTCAGCTACTCAGCTGTAAAAAGTAACATTGCATGAAAAAAATAAAAACCTTCAATAACCTCATTTCAACAAATGAGAACACCATAAATAAATACTTCTGTATTATTTGAATCAGTTTCACCTGACAGAATATAATTAAGCTGAAATCAAATTGAGCTGAAGGATTTTCCTAACATTTGCTTAAGCCAGGAACTAAAAAAATATATAGTATTTTCTTTCAAAATGTTTCACTGATATAATTATGTTATGAACAGGATTTTTTTTCTTTCTTTCAGTTCAACCAAAATCAGTCAAAACTCAAATAGGTAAAATTGCTACGTAACTAAGCATATTTTTAATAATTATTTTGAGTATGTGTGTTGTGTCAGTGAAATGGATGAAGAAGAGATCTCTGCCTCTAAACAGGAAGAGAGCCAACAGAACCAGATCAATATGTGCCTAAAGTCAATGGAAACTTTGTATTCAAAAACACCATGCTAGTGCAACATTGAATGAAGTATTAAAAGTATGAATTAGCTGTAAAGCAGATTTGTGTTGTTGAAAGGCACTTGTGAACATGTCTTTGACTTTACTAAACATCGTTATGAATGGATGGATGTCTTGCGCAAGAGTTATAGTTTCTCTGGAGGACCGAAATGAGTCTCGAGCGGGAAGCTTTCCCAGTTATTTTACAGTGTGCACATCCCACTGTCACCTGAGAATCTTAAAAAACAACTGAGAAATATGTTGCCGGGGCTTTGGTGTATTCTAAGTTGTCAGCAAAGTTCTGTGAAACCCATTTAGTTTGTCGTAGCATTTTAGTTTATGTTGCTCACATTTCTGTGCTAATGACTGAACATGTCGCTTGTCGTTTAGACTGGCTAATATTTAATGGAAATCTGACCAGTGCAGTAATTCATTTTGACAAGAACCACATACTGGGTGAAATGCATATGAGAAGACTAAATATGCGTGAACAATTGTGGGATTTAAAAGTGTGTGGCTTCACAAAGTCAAATGGAAGGTCCAGCATCAATACTTTATGAATAAAATGCAAACAACAAAAAACTCCGTCTTTCATAATTCTCTGCAAGTCGTACTGACTGGTTTCACGACAATTTCGGAACTGCCAATTAAGGTGTCTCTTTTCACATTTATTTTACAGCATGTCAAAACTGGAAAAATAAAATCAACACTGTCACTACAATGATGGTAAAGGAAGACTTGTGTTTTTTCTGGTTTTGTATAAAAACCTTTTTTAAAATACAAATTCCTTATTACTTCATCAGAAACCATGTTTATTCAGATTTATTTAGTCTCTATGCAACAGAGTTTAGAAGCAAAACTTATTATTCATGTTGGGTGCGGCACATTGACGTCTTCACTGCCTTAAAAAACAGGCCCAACATGTACCTCAATAAAGAACTAATATTAACTATTTACTAACACGTACATCCTTTACTAAATATCCTGTGCGGAACAAGTTTTATTACGCTCACGTTGTTTTATGGTTTTCTTCTGTAATTAAGTTTCTTATGCTGTCAAACGTGAAAGAAATAGCTAAATTACCAGCATTTTATTGCAATGCCTTTTTGCTTCTGTGCATTATTGTTACTTTCTGCAAGACTTTTGGCTTCACTTATACCTGAACAGAGCATGACGTTGAATTAAATTTGACAGCAAAATTTAAAATACATGTTTTTTCATTCATTTGTTTTCTTTTACTTACAATTGTTTTGTGATGCTGATATTATCCGGTTTGATTAAGGAAACAGAAGTAGAACCCTAGGTTTGGAAAAACAAAATCATGATCTGGATTAAAATTAAAAATGTATAGATTTTTTTTATCCGTAATTATGAAAAGACTGGTTTCTCACTTTCTCTAGAAAGTGCAGAGACTTTCCATTCAAAATATACTTTCTTTACAGTTATTCATATTCACTGCACATTTAAAAGATCACAATCATTTGGTTGGACAGAATAACTATACATATGATAGTACCAAGTCAATTACAAAAGATTGTGCAGATGTTAGACATCACAAGATCCAATGTGTAAAATGTGACTGGAAGCATACAAGATACTGATCAGGACTAATTTCACTCAGTAGGTTATTTTAATAACATGATCATATTTCATTCTAAATTAAAGAAAAACAGTGAGTATTTCTAACATATGTTCCCAACTTTACAGAAGAGAACATGTAATGTATACAGATACAGATGTGTCCATGCTGATGATGTGTATATTTGTGTGCACAGTTTCCCTGAAAGCTCTGTAAACACAGATGTGGCTCTGGTAAATATAGCACAGTGTTTGAATTCGCAAAGTCACAATGAGGTCAGACACACTTCCGTCCGTCGTCCCACCTTTGTTTGGGCCTTTTTTTCCCGGTTTGTGGTGGTTGCAGCGTTTTAGTGCATGTACTGGTGATGCATTCACCATCTATGGCTGTGACTTTCATATCTGATTTCTAGACTGTGTCAAACTATGCCTTAAAGCTGGAGGAGCATAGTTAATACTGTATAAAATGTCAACATTGTTCCTTGCACATAAAAATTAAATTGTTGTAGAAGCCTCATATTATCAATGCCTATTTTAATATGACATAAAATATTTAAAACATAAAACTCTACAGTATGGTGCATTGGTAAAGTGGAGGTTCCAGAAGCAGGAGAGTAAAAATAAGCTGAAGGTAAGCAAAAATGAAAGAAAGTATACGAAAAAACTGACAAATAGCTGCATTCGAGGAAAATATGAAGCAAGAAATCAGTGCATGGAGCTGTGCAGTGAGATGAGACAAAGAAGGAACATGAGTAAATCAGAGAATACAGAAAACTATCTCTGACGAATCTTACTGCGCACTAACAGAAATGGAAATATAGGACTACAAAGAAATCCAGCATACTACAGCCCATGACATTACCAGGACGCACAGGAGGAATCAAGGAAATAAATGATGGAAAAATCTAAATACTAAAACACAGACCCAAAAGCACAGGGTGTCTTCAAAACAAGGAATAAACTGAATACAGAAAGCCAAGAGAGAAAAATCTAAAAATACAGCAAACCACAATACCAAAGTCTCAAAGAGTGTGACATATATATGCTTTATTGTTCCTCAGTAGTCTAATACATGACATCACTGCATGGAGATATGTACTAATATATATATGTAACCAATTGTAAACCTATTTATATGGTACAGAAGAAAAGTAATAAAATATATATTAATGTTTCTGGCTATAAAATATTTTCATATGTTTCGAAGTTGCAGCTTTACAATTCTATGATTTGGTAGAACTTTACACTGCACTGGTGATGTACAAGACAAATAATTTCCTCCTTTTTAAATAAATTCATAAATTGTTGCATATTGAAAAAAAAAACCAAAGTGTAAGTTTCCCAGGAAATGCATATTTTATTTAAATATATATGTTATATTTGATAGCATATATCAAAAGAGGTACATCTTACATAGGAGTAAACCTGTGGAATAACCAACGAGGAATAAAGAAAGAATCATAATGTAGATTTGAAAGAATTGTAGAAAAATCAATTCTTGTAGCTGAGGTTTGAACCTTTTAATGTGATCTTCTTTAATCATTACAATTTTTTGGAATTATTTCTCTGTTTAATTTTTCTCTCCTTGTTTTGTATTGGTGAAGAGAACTGGATTATTGTGGTTGTAAAATTTGTATCAGCTAACAAATCTGCCTCTACTTTTTAGGTTTTAATCCATTTAATTACATGCATTTTCTATTTGTTTACATGATGTTCTGTAACTTGCAACTATTACTGACCATAAAATAAATAATATACAATAAGTAAAAATGTTCCCAGTTTTTATATGTGCATGTCCCTTTTATAAAAACTCACAAAATGGAAATTTAGAGGATCCTTTCATACTAAGTTGCATACCTAAAAATATATTGTGATTAAGCAGATGTATTTATATGAACGGCCTTGCATCTGGCTACACGTGTTATGGCTTGTGGTTGGAGGACTTTCAGACTGCAGGCCTCTGAAGCCCAGCTGCCTCTATAAATACCGTACAGAGCTTTACATAAATGTGGTCGTCATTAATGTGGAAAGCTTTTCTGTAGCACCAACTCATATTTAGTGTAACTCACAAATAGCCTCGTCTTCAGTTACAGTTCATCAGCCAGCGCAGTTGTTCACAATCTGATTTTTTATTTAAGGATGCATAATTATAGAAATAAATCATTCCGGCACTCCAAATGATGAATTCGGTCACATAAGGCAGAGTTCAGGGAGCTACATATCTAAAAATCTGCTACTTTTCAAGTTATGGAAAAAACCTCATCTACAGGTAATACAAATATCCAAAAAAACATTCTCTGGGGTGTGTCCAGTTAAGCTGCTAAACAGCATTCATAGCAGAGGTGGAGTTTTCTTAGCATGGGCCATATAGCTTGCTATTTCCTAGTTAATTACAACTTCATTGAAGGGAACTTTCTGCATCTAAATTTATCACAATCTGATACAAGCTACTAGCTTTAGCTTATGTATTTATTATTAAAAGTAATGGCTAATATAGCTAATCAGCAGTAGGTCTTTTAGTGGTTTTATCTGAACAAAGTGACACAGGTAGCTGTTGTTATGTCACTGAGATATAATATTTCTTATTTTGGTCAATTGTGCAGCTGAAAAAAGAATGTTATGTAAACCAGATTATTATGAGAATATTAACATGTGATGTCAAGGACAACTCCAAGGTTCTTCATGTTGTCACTGGAGGTCAATTCAAGGCCAATCAGTGGCTAAGCAGTTTGTTTTTCAGGAGCAACACTGTGGAGAGCTATCTTTAACCTTAAAGTGATGTTCTGACATACAAATCACATATAGGCTATTATTTGACTGTCTTAGAGCTTTTCCTAGATTTTAGCCTATTTGTACAACTGTAGAGAAATATATTTAACTTCAATATTTGCTGTAGTACAGCACAAATGTTGATAACAAGTTACTACTTCTGCAACATTTAGTTTGTTGTGTTTTTATTTAAATGTCCCCCTATTAGGTTTCTCTTATTACTTCCTGTTATTACTCTATTATTTTTTGTGTTGTGTATTTCTGTTTTTTATACAGGTGCACTACCTCATGCAGTCCATAAACATGCGAGATTGACTAGTAATTCTAAATAAACTGTTGGTATAAATTTATGTTTTTCGAACTCTGGCAGACTGGCAGCTTTTTTAGGGTGCACCACGCTTTTTGAACACTTTTACTGATAGGCTCCAACAGACTTAATAAACTTGCACAAAATGAATTAGTTCAATTGGCTATGAATTTATATCTCATCCCATAAATAAACACATAATTAAATAAAATAAGCCATCAAGGACCTTGAGCATCTGACTGAGTCCCAGATATACATGTCATCTTACTTTCAGCTTAGACTCACCTTGCATATTATTTCAAACTTTTTACTGCAAAAATGTCCAAACGTATTCAAAGACACTAAAAACAGCAGGTGGCAGAGAGAGAAAAAGAAGAGGAGATGAAAGGAAATAGAATGGGAGAACATCAAAAGAAGACGTGAGCATGATGGAGCAAGCCTTGGGGAGAGGCAATTAAACACCCCCTGTTGCACACACACACACACACCCCCACACTGAAAGTGTGTCAGTCATGTCAGAGAGGAGGGCAAACCCCTGTTGGAGATTAATTACTCCGTGCCATTCACCGGGAGAATTTGGGAATTTTTCTCCTTTTTCCCCATTTAGTACATTGCACCTCTGCCCCAGGGATGCTCAAAGCTACATGTGCAGAGCTCCCACAAAAAATCCACAGGTTCCTTTTTCAATGACTGCTAGGAAAACAGATGCTAGGTTTAAGTTTAAATGTAATTAGAAGAAAATAAGTTGATAACACTGCTTTTACTTATATTAGGTTTGAACTTCGGCTCAAGTACAGGCACAGCTTTTTTTTTTTTTTTTTTTTTTTGCATTTTCTAGTTTTAATTCCAAACAAAATGCATTCTGTGACACATTTTTTTATTTCTCAATCTATTTTTAACTAAACAAATCTAGTCGAACTTAAGCCACACTCATAAACCCACAAACATTAATTTACAAAAATACAGAACCACTCCATGAAGTCATAGGACACATGAAATCACAAAGAGTTAGTGAATCCTCTGGTGTATATCACCTAAATTCACCAGACAATTTTTTACAGATTCAGTAGCAAAATTCCTCCAAATATCATGTGGCTTTAGCTTAACAGTGTGTAGAAGGCATTACTGAGTGGATTTCAGTCTGGTATTCAACTAGATCAATCTAGGTTCGGTAGTTGTAAAATTGCACTTGGTGTAAATCTGTTTTCAGGTGTTGGGATTACAGAAACTTAACAATAAGACATTCTGGGCAATTTTATGCCCCCAACTATGAGGAAACTGTTTGAAGATGCAATTTGAAAGAAGTGTTTCCACTGCAGTTTTGCGAAATAAACCAATTTCAATACAGCCAAAAAAAAACACCTCATCCTAGTGCCAAAACATTTGATGAAAAAACAAGTTTTTTCCCCAAATTGCCGTGTTTACATGAAGCAAAATTATTTTCAAAATTTCAAATTGCACAATTTATATGATCAGTGGAATTTAGAATAGAATAGAATTCAAGTTTATTGTCATTGCACTGTCACAAGTACAAGCAACGAAATGTAGTGTGGTCAGAGCCGGGCCTCGAACCCGGGTCCCCCTGCATGCCAGCAATATCTATTTAAACAATAATATACCAACTTCTTTTACAAGGCTACATTAGTGTGCAACACATTCTTTACTAAAACATTGCAACACAAAATGTCCAATCTTAGAAATGGAGTGTGACTGAAAATATTTTTCTGTTAAATTTAAAAATAAATCAAAAAGTGCTCCAATCATTGGGGCTGATGTCTTGGATTCAAAAGTTTTTAAAAGGGGGTTCACACACACACCCACCCACGCACCCCCGCACACACAACTTGTGACCTCATCAACCCCAGGTCACACAACATGAGAGCACCAGCATATTTCACCTCCTCCTGCTCCTTCCTTGTTACCTTATTGTTTGAAGTCTACACCTCCTTTCCATACAGTAAGGAATCATTTGCAGGTGGTATTAAACCTGTCAGCTCATATCTTTGCACAATAAAGCTGGCTCAAGGCCAAACATGTGTGGGTCTCTTTGTGTGTACATGATTGGAGCTCATATGTAAGGTAGCAGCGAGGATATGAGTTAGATACACTTCAGCACAATGGTGCTTTGTGAGCGTGTCAGACAGGAATGTGTATGATGAGATGGATAAACCATGCCAGAAGCAGCTCTGAGTCAGGGATGAAGTTTGCTTTCATAGTTCTGTTTTTCTCTTTGTTTCTCTCTTTTTCTTCCAGGATTTTCCCTGCCTTTCGTCCGCCACTTCTTTATTTTCAAGTTAACTTTTCGCATTCGCTGTCTCTCCTTTTTTTTTTTTTATCCCTTTATGTGCCCTCCACCATGGAGAAGGAATGTGACCTGTGGAGAATTGTAGAGCAACATTGGAGTATGATGTTACAGCTTTGACAGAAATCCCCACAAGGGCACATAAAGGTGGAGGGAGCTATTATGTTTAGAGCCCTGTGGAAGCTATTTTGAAACTCAAAGCTTGGTATTAGAGTTGTTGGGGCTGAACCAGCTAAACATTTGAGAAAAAAAAATTAACTCAAGATGCATTTCGTCTATAATAAGAATTTAAGAGGGAAAAAACATTATTTTGGTGGGAGGGGGAAAAAAATCTTTGAAAAAAATTCTTTGAAAATTTTCTTGCAATAATTTGTACTAACATGGTGCTTTTGAACACTCAAGTACTTTTTTGTATGATGTATTTCTTTTGACAGGTGAGGTTAAGCTTTTAAAAGAATACAGGTTGATGTTAACCTTTTTTCATCAATTTCACTTAACAGAACTGAATTCAGAATGAGAACTTTTTTTACACCAGCTCCAGAAAAATACCAAACTCTAAGTAGCAGACCAATTTACCTCACCAATTCTCTCAAAGTATTTTGGCAAGAAGAAGATACAAAACCTGACTGTATTGTAGCAGCGTCTTAAAGGAGCACAGGCACTCAGGCATGGCAGACCAAAACAAAAAAAGTGTGCCAAACCATGAGGGACATGGTTTGGCACACTTTGGCAGCTGTAAATACACCTCTGACATTATGGCCACCATTTTGTGTTTATGTACTAGTGACTGTATAATTCCGTTTAAACCCAATATTTTTACAGCTGGGCTTCACCACACGTCACTTCTTATAAAACAGCAAATGATGTCACCAAATCCCAACCTGGAAGTTTTGCTAAAGAGATTAGCAGTTATTCTCATTACAGCAGCTCTGACTATTTTTTTCTTGTTCAGATTTCTGAAGTCTATGGAACCTTCTAAGGAACTTTTGTCATTTTTCAGTGTGTTACCTGCAATACATACCTGCTCAAATAATCTGGATTAACAGAAAGCGAGCTGGATGGGAGAGTTTTGGTAATGACTAGTCAGAGCTGAACTGGATTCAAAGGCAGATGTCTGCATTAATGGCACAACGTAGATCCCTTCAAAAAAATCCTTTAAACTCTATTTTATGCGTCTTTCAGTCACATTGGTGGTCCAAGTGAAAGGCATGATGTTGTAGTGCATATTAAAAGCTGTTTAATTATTTAAATAAATTATATTCACCCCTTGGATGTTTTATCTTTTTCATTGCTTTTGCAAATCAACCATACTCAACATTTGGCTTGTCTGACAAACAAATTGCTCCTTAACGTGGAAGTGAAAACTGATTTCTGCAAAATAATAATTAAATAAAAACATAAAACTTAAAAAAGCGATTGTATTAATATTCACCCCTTTTAAAATGTTTGGCTAAATTCAATTGTATTAGATGTCTAACTAATTGGTACTAGTCTCACAATGAGTGGAATGAAGATCACCTGAGTGCAGCAGTGTCTCAAGTCTCAAGTCGTTGTAACGTAAAGACACTTATTCATTAGTGTTCCTGGCTATCATTACAGCATGAAGGCAAAAGATACTTTAAATAAATCAGATGAAATGCTATTGAAAAGTATAGGTAAGTTTAAAACCTCTTAACCTGCAGCAGAAGGCCAATGTGCCGATTTTCCTTTGTATTTTCAGAAGGTGAGGGTTTAGGAGTTTTAAGCTTGAAAAGGTAGAAGGTAAAATGAATGCAGCAAAATATTGGGGAATCCTGGAGGACTATTCGTTTCCATCTGCAAGAGATCATCTATTTTCCAGAAAGACAATGATCTGAAGCATACAACTAAAGCTACACAGAAATGATTTGAAGACAAGAGGATAGGTGTTCTAGAGAGTACATAAAATTATTATTTTTTTTAAACATATTATTTAAACTGAATGGGAACTCCAGAAGATAGACTTTGGTGTCCTTTAGCTCCTTTTGAATTGGGTGGTATGTTTAGGGTCCTCAACCATTTGGAAAATCCATGTGTGGCTATACTTTAACTTCCAGGCTGTATTTAGATGTTGCTACAATATTTCCACATAATTTCCTACATATTGTTCTATCTAACTTGTTCACTGTACAGTTCCAGTTCCAGTAAAACACCCCCGCACCCTACCCTGTCACCTCTGCACTTCACAGGTTTGCAAGCTCTCCATATTTTTTCCCCTTCAAATGTAACCATGGTCATCAGGATAAAATATTTATTTCCAAAAGTTAAGGTAATTGACTCTGATCTTGTTGAAATAACATCTTCTTCTTTGAGTGATTTCTCAACCCATGTTGGAACACGACTCATTTCACGATAGATGACACTTCTCACTAAATTCAGTCAGCATCTCCACATGGCCTTTTGACTTTGTCATGTGGTTGATAAGTGTACTTCACACCAAAACACATGTATCCATAGCCTACAGAACTCATCTCCTCTTGACTGTTGTGATGGTGTTTATACTTGCTTATTATGGTTTGGACAGTTTAACCTGGCATCTGGAAATTGTACTAAAGGATGAATCAAACGGGTGGATCTACTCAATTCCTTTAATAATATTTAATCAAATTTATTATCTTTGTTTCCATGATGTCAAACAATAAACCGTATGTTTGATGCGTTGCCCGAAAGTACATCCACATGTTTGCCTCCAGTCAACTAAAACATTGTGAACCTATCAAAAGTTCACAAAGCCAGTTTTATCATCATGGCCTTTATTAATGTTCTGGATTTAACATGATAGTAATGTTAAGGGAAATAAACTTCTGAAGTAACAAACAATCAAAAACAAAATGTTCTCATGAATATGGCAACTACCAGATAGAAGGAGTTTTGGTAAATGGTCTAAAAAAGGAAATATTTAGTCAACTTCAATTTCAGGAAGTGTGAAAGTTGGCTATGCGTCTTTCTGCACAGTGTATCTGCATATGACATATTAAAGTATGACTGTTGAGATAGCTTTCATTCTTCAGCTACATTAATTAAGAAACAGAAATATATGTTTTTATGCCTCTTGACGTGTGGTATGTATAACGTGGTGAAATTTTAAGTTTTGTTTTAAATACTCTGCTGCCATCATGTGGAAATTGAGAAAAGTGCACTTGGAAGGTGGATTTTCTTTCTTTAATATAGGGCGTTTGTTTTTTTGGGCCAACTTTACTCCCTGAAAAAGATTAAATAAGATTTGCATGCATACAATAAGCTCTATAAGTGTACAAGATTTGCAGGTGCACAACATAATTCACAGACATGTATAACACAATGCATAAATGCGTAGCTCATCATTTACAGTACAAATGTCCAGGTTTCAAACCGCACACCTAGACTAGTTGTGACCCAGAGTCTGGAATAAGGCAAGAAATGGATCAAGGCCTGCAGACCTCATGTCCAATTGAATGAAACTGAGGTTAACTCAATACATGCTCGTCTGCTCAAAGGGAACTGGTAGTAAACATCCCATTTTTGTTCATGACTACTCTAATAGTCAAATAAAAAACGGACCTCAAATAGTGCCATCATGTGGTGACTCTGACAAAGAGTTTTCTCCGCTTGCACTCAGAATTTACTCCTCAAAAGAGATCACCAGTTTTTAAACTCTTAATATTTTTACACTAGGAATTTGTTGCTTATAAATGTCAATTCTCTTCATACTTAAAACAAATCAAAGTATCTATTAAAGTTTAATTACTAAATACATTTTTCTAAAATCCTGTAGGTGGTGCCAGTGTATCAAAAAAAAAAAAAAATCACGTCTTCAGTCAGACTTTCTCATAAAGCATTTGCTTGGAACATTTGTTCTTTATTTAGAATAAAGAAGTTGACCAAGATACTGCATGTGGTGGTGTCCTGTTAAATATGTCAAGGTCCTCGTGAAAGACAGACTCTATTCTCATCAATGGTGAAAATTTAATATTAATAAAGTAAATTTCATGTTGGTTAAGACATAAGAGATACTTTGTTCCATGGTGGACTTTGAAAGATGTACTGTATTTTAAATGTTAAACTTTATTTCACCCTGCCCCCCAAAAAAACAAAAAAAAACAAAAACAAATCAACTCTAAAATAATAATAATAAAAACATTATACAGCAGATTTAGAGCTTTACAGGTTTTGGACAATTCTAGGAATATTAAAGACAAAAGCAAAATCTAGTAAGAAAATTCACAATTTAAGTTGAAAAATCTTCTTGGAAGCAAAACTGAAATGAAAACTTCACACATGCAAACAGAAAAAGTAAAAACTCCATAAAAACAAACAAAAAAAATTACCAAAGGAATCAGAAAAGGCAAAGTTATTTCAAACAACCACATGAAAAACAAAAAAACATACCAATAAAAAAACACAAATACGGAATGTATTAAAAACACCATAGCAGTCTTATATTATGTCATAAATATATTTTTATTATTTACCCAGTGATCTAAACTTACTCAAAAACAAAACATAACTTCTACATTTTATTTAATTCATGGGTTAATTCGCATTGGAATTAAACTTCAACTGTTGGATATTTTATCTGTACATTTAGCTGAGTTCTTCACCTAAAGACTTTAGTCCTTCATCTGTTGGCACAAGTTCACTTCATCATCTCTTATCAAAAGAAAGTCAAGGCTTTGTGACAATAACGCTGTTTGTGGTTTCTGAGCCAGGATATTCTTCCCTTTTGAGCAAACATGTTGCTCTTCATGCTCATAGGCTCTTCCTTTGTTTAAAGTGCTCCGATGGAAGCAGATAGACGTTTCCAGTTTCTCAAACTAATATGACCTCTTGGCCAAAATTAACTTCATAATCCAGGGAATAGTCACTTAACTGTTTAGCATCTTCATTTACATTGATAAATAAAATCATGTCTTGTGAGAAAATGTATTTTTCATTGAAAAGAAATTCAACAAAAAATGTTTTACCTTAAAAAAAAAAATCCCCTATTCTGGAGCATACTTCTAGATAGCCTTTTTTTAAATCTACAGCTGATCTATTAGCTAACAGCAGTACTGATAATGGAAATAGTGTCCGCAGAAAATAAAGTTGTATTCAGTAAATTTGCTTCCTTGCATATAACAGGCATTATGGACATTCATTTCTGTCTGAAAATGCTTATATTATGAAAACTTTGATTTCTCTACTGTGATGTAACTGATGGCAATAGATTAATCCACTACTTCATTTCATATTTAATTGTTATTTTTCTGTAATTTTTTTCCTTGTACTTTTCAGTACTATTTGTTTTTGAAATTGTGCTGCCCAGTGAAACCTTAATGTACAGTTTTCCTTATCTCCTCCAATTTAGAAACAGCCAAAAGAAAAGAGAAAAAAAAAAGCAAATATGCTGATTGAATATTCAAAATTTGTAGTTCTGTGTCACAAAAATATCCACAAAAAGGTCAACCTGTGATAGGCTGGAGGGAGTATCACAGCCTATCACACTTTAGTCCAAGTGTATTAGTTTATTATAAACTTGAGTTTAGTAATAAACCAAAGTTTATTATTTATTTATGTAGTAAATAAATAACTAAATAAACTTGGATTAATTGATGTTAACCAGTGTAAACGAAGGATTGCTTTCACCTGACCTTTACAAGAATAACTGTTTGTATTAGGATCACAGTGACCTACGTCTAAAACTCTAAGTTTCCAAAGAAACTTTACCAGCTTGCCATGAGAGTTGAAGCTTTGAAGTTGCAAATTCCTTAGATAACCCAAAATCAAGTTGTGTAAACATTGTTTGTCTTTCCAATATTGCATCACACTTTTTTTCTTTTTATATTTTATGCATGTTACCGAGTACGAAGCTTCTCATAATCTTTTGGGGCCCATACTAGGCGCTTGATGAATATGTCTTCTGCATTGGAAATACTATTATCCCAGCAGTACTCAGGAGAGAGCAACTTGGTGGGTTTGTTGAGCCAAAAGTACTTGTTCAGGTGACTTTCATCGTGCCATAATGCCTCTACATTTTTCAGTTTGTCTTCTATGATGTTGACATAACAGTAATCTGCCAAAGCTTTTACTTTTTCACATGTTCCTCCAAAAATTGCAGCATGGTAGTAGTAATCTCCTTCAGAATCTATGTAAGCGCTGGATTCTGGATTTCTGTCATATGTGAACTTCTTCTTTGGGAGTTTGTAATAGTGAGCATGGAGTAGAGCTACTGACTCCCCAAGAGCCTCAGAGCCAAATCTGCCTTTAAATATCTGATCCACATCAAAGCAGAAGACATAAGTGAAGTTGGGCTGGAGAACTGTGTCGATTACTTCTGATATTGTCTTCATTCGCATCATAGAGATGTCTTGCCACCTGCTGTGCTTCTCTACCTTGACAATCTTGATGTTTCGTTGAGGACCAAGGGTAATTTCTGGCACCTTCTCTGGTAAATCCGTAAATACGAAATATGTCACAGGTAATCCCAGCATGAAATGTTCTTCTGCTGAAGTCAGGAATGTTTTGAGATAGGCTTCCAGATACCTTCAGCAGAGACATAGAAAGGTGAATAGTTACTGTAGGTCAGTATTCTAATCATAGATAGAAAATATAAATGCTCTTTTGCTATGGCACGAACTATAATAGTTAAATGTTTTACTGACAAAAACCAAGATCAGTTGATTTCTGTTGTATCTTAAATGTTCACATACACAAATGAATGCATCATCTTTAAAATTTGAAATGGATATTTTATTATAGTTTAGGGTAAAAAATAATAATAATAAGTGTTAAGCATTAATAAATCACAGTCCGTTTTTCTCCTACCCTTCAAAGTAGACAGCTGTTTAAAGTGCAATTTTCTGATAAAAAGAGTTTTGAGTCAAATCCGCTAGAACAGAGATTATACAACTGTAAAAGCTTTTTTCAATATAAATATTTTTTAGTCGATTTGGTTTGCAAGCTAAACACAGACAGTGAAGACAGATATTTCCACACTCAGAAAAACAGTCTCTCCATTGGAGTGAATGATTATATTAAAAGAAAGAGATTGGTCAATGAAATATGTGAGAAAGAACCTGGAACAAAGTTGAAAAGGAAGAGTTGCAAATGATAATATGTTCCTTTTAGTAGGCAGGTCTGTGTGTGGACAAAAACACACAAGCAAATCCTTTTTTCAAATATAAAAAGTCAATATTAGCTTTGTTTGTTTTCCAAAACATTTTAATTTTTTACATAAACTACATAAAACTATAGCTAAAATCTATTAATTCATTTCCCAATATCAAAACTACTTGACTAAATATTCTTCTACAAATGTTATTTTTAAGATTATTTTAAATTTTAAAGCAAATAAATGTGTTAGGAATATGCTGTCTTCTGCTGAACACTTACAATCTGTATCTCTTTCAATACTGAAACAGCTCACAAACTAATCTTGTAATTTAATACCCCAAACATCAAACACAAGAAATAATAAGGTGTACATGAAACTTTATTAATCCCTTTGGGGTTTTCTCTCCCATCTCCCACATAGCATGTTATGTTTTAAAAATGCATAAAGAAACAAACCTTCCAACAGCAAAAACTGTGAGGGCCACAGCTGAATTGGCTTCTTTGTGCTTTTTGTCATAAAGATTATTATCAATCATCAGTTCCCACATAATAGGTGCGTTCCAGGAAGTCTGAGTCTGAACATGTGGTCTGGCCCTGAAATAAGAAAAAAAAACAAAAAAAAACAGAACAACTCATCATTATCACATTACCGTATTTTCCGGACTATAAGTCGCTCCGGAGTGTAAGTCGCACCAGCCATAAAATGCATAATAAAGAAGAAAAATCCATATATAAGTTTGTAAGTTTGGACTTTGAGTCTGTAATAAAAAAAATCTATCTATCTATCTATCTATCTATCTATCTATCTATCTATCTATAAGTCGCACCAGAGTATAAGTCGCATTTTCGAGGGAAATTTATTTGATAAAATCCAACACCAAGAACAGACATGTCATCTTGAAAGGCAATAAAAATAGAATAGAGGCAACAACAGGCTAGTACGGTATGCTAACGTTACAAGACAAACAATGAACTGAGATCGTGCCTGGTATGTTAACATAACATATTAAGAGTTATTCAGATAACTATAGCATAAATAACATGCTAACAAGTTTA
>CAEGAG010050487.1:0-68883 GCA_903067065.1 Brachyrhaphis terrabensis
TCAGAAATCAATATTTGGTGGAATAACCAGGAGGTTTTCAATGGGGTTCAGTGCAGTGGGCTCTTAATTTTTTCCAGTAGTTATTAACAGTTTTAGTTGGACAAAACTAATTTCTTATGTGAATGTATGTAAATAAGCAGTGATGTTTAGAAAAATGCACCAACAAATAACTTCTCTTGGTCCATAGCCCTGCTTGGGGCTAAGGACCCCTAAAGGTCAGATCCTAGAATCGCCCCTGGTTCTGCTCCTAATTCCACCGACTGAACAAATTAAAGTTGTTTTTACATGTTTGACCAAACTTGTGTATTTAAGAGTGCTGTACTGGTGTAGAATGATCAAATGTGTAATTCAGTGCTATTATGTCTGTTTAAAAAAGGAAACATTTTAAGTTGCTTCAGCTGTTTTTCTGTATCAATTCTAAACTGCTATTTTGCGGATTAGCGTAAGTAGAGTACTGTAATTTGTGGACAACTGACATAAACGCCTTGTGTGGTGGAAAAAAAAATCTATTTCACATACTTTTGAAAGGCTAATACGTAGATTCATAAACACAAAAACAAAGGATATTATATTTATAATTTAGATTTATAAAAACACACCATACTTTCTGTTAGTTTAAGCTTTTGCAGTTTAATTCTGGTTTTTATTTATTTCAGTTAACGAAAATGTTTTCTCAATTTCACTGTTTTTGTTTTGTTTCTTTAGCGTTAGCTAACTATGATAACTTTGCTCCTAACACCTGGCGACTCGCCTCACCTCTGCTTTTGTGCTGCGATTCATTAACGTGTTTGAGGTGGACATGGCGGCCCGCTGGAGCAGCATCTGAATCAATGCCCTTGTCTCCCAATCTGCCCTTTATCATGTTAATATGATTTCCATTGATGGAACGCTTTTTCAAAATGGCATCCCTCTATGGTTTTACATATTGACTTTTTAATTCATGGCCCTCAGTGCTGCATCACTCTTGTTATGCCGGCGCTGCAAGAACGCTCCCAGATCAGAGACGGATGTTGCTTGAGTGTGGAATTGACTTCGGGGCAGTGTTTTTTTCTCTCGTCTTCCACAGTGTGTCTCACCAGCTCCACCTTCTTTCTTCCTTTCTGTTTTGCTGCTGTGTTGCTGATGGTGTATTCTCTTGTTAGGTCCAAGTCAAAAGAGGAAAAAAAACCTCTACAGTTTCATTTCGCTGGGGCAATGAGTAAGTTGCCTCTTTGCTAATGTTCTCACCAAAATACAATCTGGCCTCAATAGTAATAATGTTTACGGCTCCTCCCAATAGCCAGCGGAGAATTGCCTGAACCTGTAACACTGCTATAACAGGAAATGAGAATTTAATGCCCCGTAGAGTTACGTTCTACCAGCAGTAAAACATGTATTTTATTATATATTATGAAGGCGGAATGATGTCTCTCTTCTTGTAGCTCCTTTAGTTTTACACCACATTTTTTCCAGGGTTTATATCTGTATACAAAACTTAGAGATGAAACATCAGTAGTGAGGAAGTTAAATATTCAGATATGGTCAGTTTATGTTGTTTTTCAAGGTTTATAATTTTTAACACATATTGATGAAGTCTTGCTAGAATAGAGTTGGACTTTCTTTTGCTTCCACAATAACTTTAAAGAGCTGGTGTTATGCAAAATCAACTTTTATTTTTAGCTTTAAGTCAAATGATCATGTTATTCCCTAACATCTGGAGTCCTTTGATTTAGAGTGGAGATGACTAATCTTGAGTAATCTATTATTGAAATAATTATAAACTAATTTAGTAATTGATAAATCGTTCATTTGTTCTACCCAGAACTCTACAAATAGAATAGTTTTAGCTTCACCTGCTTCAAATTATGTAAGAAAAATGATAAAATCTCCTATTACACACCTTTTATATCCAATTATTCATTGGTTAATCCAAAAAATGGACAGGATTAATCATGTCTTAAATGGAAAATTTCTTCTAGTAATTCAACTTTTTTCATCAGTATTTAGATCAGTTTCTGCAACTCCTATAATCTTGACTGCTGTTATCTCACAAATTTTGGCAGCACCATATGCTGGTGTGTTGCAGCAGGGACGGAGCCAAACGTTGCAGGGCATCTGCACTCAGGGTCCAGATTGAGCCAGATAGAAGTTAGCAACTAAGGCTACGTTAGCACAGCAGGCGAATGGGAGCCAAATCTGACGGTTGTTCGTTTGATGTCAGTCTGAATGGGGTTTTTTTTCATCTTAAAAAAATCAGATTTGTGCCATTTATATCTGTAGAACTAAATCAGATATGCGTCCAATTGTTCTCAAAGCGTCTACAGTATGAATGTTGCATATTTTCCAACTTTATGTTATTGGCTTGAAATCTAAACCAGAAGAAGCCAAACTCAGTAAATCCACGACTGAAAGTTGGCAGTTTTAAGTAACTCCTGGTTCTGATTCCACATCCAAACAGAAGCTGCAGCCATTTCTCCACTAAATGCCATTTCTGTTAGCTGTGCTTTTTTTTTTCTTAGCTTCTTTTGTCTTGTTTTGATCTTGTGACGATACTGTTGACGGCCGTTGCTCAACAACTTTAAAATTGATCTATAAATGGTGGTGTCCATTATTACTTTGTAAATAAATCACTGGTGTGTGACATCAATGTTCTTCTTCTGCAATTTTTGTAAAGCGTTCACACAGCATTGCGACTGGTCAAATTTAATTAGTAGTATGAACAACTAATCCATAGTTGTTCATACTACTAATGGAAAAAATTTGAATTGCGCATCAATACTTGCTGTGTAAATTTAACAAAAGATTTATAAAGCGAACTCAGAACCTTGTCGTGTCTTTATGCAAATTTTCTCCATGTTCAAACACTACATATCGATTCATTGCAAAATAAACGCTAATATCAACATGGTAGCTGTTGGTTGTGCACATGGAGGCAAAGTGGGAGCGTGTGTTGTTGCGCTAGTGGCTTTAAGATGACCTACTGTATGTTTGTCAGTTTTCTGCAGTAGGAAATTTAAGAGATCAACATGTTTCCAGTTGTTTTCCTGAAAAAGACGAGTCAACGATTGAAAGAGCAGCAGGTGTCTGCATGTTTTCATTTTATTCAGGAGTTGACTATAATGGTTTGTTCTGGACTTGTTGGCATTTCCAGAGTAACTGAAGGTTCAGTGGACTGCTCTATGCTCTATGCAGCCATAAAAGCAGAAAACACTGCTGGCTACAAATCAAAGCTGATGGTTGATCCGGTTGTCTATCCAAGCTTGTGCTTTCATTTGGTTTAATGGTCTGGATTTTCATAAATGGATGCAGAACACCAACTGGAGATGGAAATCTGCCTGGAAATTTTCTCAGGGGCTGATCATTTTTTCCAATTTAAAGCGGCTCCAAAGTTATTTCGGCACATCGGAGAGGAAAGTGCATGAATAAGATGCTGAATGTTTTCCATAAAGCTTCAGCTGTTTCTCTGAGACATCCTGTTAATTCCGAAGTCACACCAATCTAGTTAGGTTAACATGAGATAAAGTAACTGAGACTAAATGATGGTGAATGTATGAATAAATGATGATCAAGTCATTTATCTTTTGCATCTTTATGAGCTGTTTGATGCAAACCAGAAGCTTCCTGGGAGCCATGATGGGAATAGTTGTATACATGAATATTGAATTTGAAATTTCTCCTGCTGTTCCCCAAATCAGCCTGCTCCTCTCTCACTGCTGCTTTTTACTAATCGGTGTGCCGCAGAAACACTTCTCGCTCTTGTTATATTTTCCTAAACTGAATGACCTGAAGTGGGCGTAATTTCAAATCCTGCAGAATGCAGATGGATTTTCTTGGATTGCATGGGTGAGGCGGGAGGGTGAAAAGTCCGTAGGTTTAGATTAATTTACCAGGAGCCAAACGGATGTAATTTTTAATGGCTTAATACCGCCACAGCACTTCTGAGAGAGATCCATTTCACCCGACAAACTGCAGCTCACCACCAACTGTGAGCAACAGTTGCTTGCTCATATGAACAATTAAATGGAAGCCAACTCTCTGCCAATGCAGCAACATTTGAAGTCATTCAGCAGCCCAATCACGGGCCCGAAACTCCTCATAAAACCTTCTCTATTACAGCTGCGGCAGAAACGAGCCAATCACGTCTTTCTTTGCTTTGGCTGTTGACACTGAACTTCAGCCATGTGCCTCTGGGGCTCCTCGGTGGAGAGCCTTGCAGATCTGTGTTGAGCTCAGTGATTAAGCAGTGGCTCTTCTCTCCATTTCAAACGACAAGCTGCCAGAGACTTTGGTTTTAAATTGTGCAATTAGTGATCTGGCATGCTTTGCTTGGCTTCAGTCGCACTCAAATCCCAGTCCAGGGCCGTGCCGAAGCACATTCGACAACACATACTCCAGGAGCATTTGTCAGACAAATTCATCTGAGCCTCCACTTCCGTTTTGCTCTCTGAGCACACTAACCTCGCTCAAATGTCAGCCAGAGTATTTACCGTCTTGCTGCTGGGTAAACACTGGTGATCCACATTAGGTGGGCCAGATTTACTGGGATTCTTCGCAATCAGAGAAAATAATAATTTACTGTTTGTTTGTTTTTTTATTTTTTCTCTACAAATGCACAAATTATGTTGAGTATGCACGGGCCGCTGCCAAAAATTGAGCTACTCCTTACATCCACTGTATTAAACATGATCTATTTCCCTGCAGTCATAAATCATAAATATATTTACATTTCCGGCTTGGACTGCTGTAATAAATCTAGCAGATCTCGTTGGGTTTACTGCAGCAAATATATAAATTAGGTTACTCGTTTTAAGTTGCAAAACCAGAAACCAGCTACCTTCTGATCCCCATGCCGGCTAAAAAAGGAGAAAACGGCTTATATAACTTTGTTATTACTGTACTTTATAAATAACCTACGCTTGAATAATATTAGGAACAGCTTAGATAATAGCCTTAATATTTAATTTCCCTTTTGAAGTCGGGACTGGGGACATTAAAAGTTCAAGAAGAATCTGCTAAAAGTTGTCATCCCCACCAAGATTCATTCAAACATGTATTTTTAATTGGAGTCTGCTCTGAGAAGCGCTTTCATTTCACCAGTCGTTTGTTTCATGTCTAAAGCAGAGCATCAGGAGTCTAGCATCTGACCAGCTGGGATTTAATGCCGATAGATGAAAATTTGCTAAGTTGCGGAAAAAAAAAATTCTGAATTACAAGCATCTTCCTCCCTCCTCCTCCTCATGCATTCATAAGTACATCTGGATACTAAATATCCCCTTTTTCTGGTTGGCAGAAAACGACAGTCGTCTGCAGAAACGGCTTATAAGCCGTTTATCACTGTTGTATTTTCTGTAATTAAGTTTTTAATGCTGGGAATTTTGATATCTATTACAAATTAGCGCTGTTTTTTTCCTGCTTCTCATCAGGGACACAACAAACACGAGATGGTAGACGCATTAGAATGCTAATTTCCCCCCGTCTGCAGCTTCTGCTCCGACTCTGTCACAAGTGTTAAACTGTCGTAGCGAGCAGAAACTGGATGTTCCAACATTGGTGCACACCACATCCAGGCTTCAGGAGGAATAAAACGGCAGAAATCATTGCCTGTAGTATATGTTCCAATTTTTAGTTCTGGCTTTCAAATCTATGAGGGTGATTTCACTGATGATCACTCCTCTCCCTCAGGAACAGGAGCTGTAAATGTTAACAACACAGGCTGCAATCCCATCTATCTGTCTATATACATTTCTGCTGTTTAATATGCTTTAACCCTTCATGACCAGCAGGAAAGGGAAGTTCTTTACTTTTCATGTGTCCTCATGTAACTTTTGGAAGTGCTTACAGCCATGACTGCATTTTAAAACAGCACACTCCTTCTGTAAAGTGACAAGCAGTTTAATAATGTAACTGTTTTATTTATTTTATGATGGTATAATGTTGTGTTCTCTGCAGAAGCCTGTAGGGTTCATGAAATGGTCAAAAATGCATGAAATCTGAAGGAATGCGACTGAAATATGTCGACTCAAACTGCAACCAGCTGAAAATCTGGAGAAATACAGACACAGAATAATCGAATTAATCGATTATTGAAAAAAAAGTCTTCTAAATTCGTAATAGTTTATGCAGACTCATAAAAAAGTTAGCTTAGCCAGAGCAGTAATTAAGTCAGAACATTTTATTATTTTAATATTATAAAATAAGATTGAGGATCTGCCCTTTTTTAATCTTATTGTCAGAATTATCGACTGAAATAATTGTTAGCTGCAGCCCTATATGAGCTATTATAATCCCAATTAGAAAAAAGTAGATTGCATAAAGTGCAGGGTGAGAGTGGGAAGGAACCCCTCTTTTTAAACAGATAAACTCTCCAGTAGAAAGGACCAAATGACGATATGGAGGATAGGAGCCCAGGAAAAAGACTTGAACTGACACTGAAGTGTTGGATAGGAGTAATTAGAATAAACAGGAAGGAAGATTAGAAACTGTCAACTCAAAATGATTTTACAGAAACAACTGATAAAAACAAATGATGTGATGCAAGGAGCTGAAACCTTTTGAGAAATGTTAAAAGCTTTAGCATCTGCAGGGAGCAGCTTCGAGAATCACAGCAGATTAACAGGAATGAAAAGATGTTTGCACTTCTGGTTATTTTCAACAAAGTTTCTTTTTCTCAACTGTTTTTGCAGCAGTGATGTCTCTAAATCCTTGAAATGCCTTTAAATAGTTAAAGGTTTCCTGTAAGAGCCAGAATATTAGCTTATTTATCTCACCTTTAATCGTTCCTGCCTTACAGTTTAAAGTTAATATTTAAACACTGCTGAAGCTAAATGTCCAACAACTTCTCCACTATTATCATACTGTTCAGGTCTTTGTTTAACTGAATTGTCAAACTAAACCAGAACAAAAGTTTAAACAAAACATTAGTGTACTGATTACTCATCCTTAGATGATTGGTAAAATAATTCAGTTTGCAATCCAGTTTTCTTGCTGATTCACATTCTTAACTATGAATAATTTCAGCAAGATTTCTGCTTGTGTTGCTTTTTTCAGCGGGTCGTATTGTGCTGCCACCGTTGTATTTGTGCCAAACGACTTTGTGTTGAAGAAAGAAGCCATCGAGCGACCGAATAAAGTTGAGCAATCGCATAATTAGATAATTAACTTAAATTATGGGGGGAAAAGTGCTGAATTGAGGGTTGGATATCAGTTACGAGTGTTAGCGCTTGAACGGCACTCTGAAACGAGAGCAGGTGTTTGCTTTGTCATGACACCATCATGTCATGAAGAGAACTGATCCCATCCATTAGTCAAGTAGCTAACAGCACTCAGGCATTCAGGCAGAGCGCAGCGGCCATTGTGTGCAATAATGCAATATCCAGAGTTGGATTTCGAGGTAATTGAGAAACGCCAGCCTGTTACAAACACACAGTCCCAGCACGGTTGTTTGCTCTTCTCCCAAAGCAAACATAGCAATTACATCCGCTGTCAGTCACTGTCAGATGTGGCATCAGTGATCAATCCAGCTCATTGGGCTCTGGACATTAGAAATGAGCATATGTGAAGGACTGAAGCTTCCTCCAGCTCCACAGCGGCTTCAGCGCTGTCTGGATCTTAACTGCTCATCCCTTTAACGTTGTTTTTACGAAAACAAACCAGGAAGATGTAGGTTTAGGTTGAAAATGGCATAAAAGTCCTGCAGAACTTCACTTCCCACTGCAAATACATAAAACATAACCAAGAATGTTTGTCTAGATTCTTGTGCAAAAATCTTAGTATGCTTGAAAGACAACAAACTAACTTACAATTAACTTTTTTTTCTTGATTTAAGTCAATAATTCTCTAATATTAATAAAGATCTAGCTCCACAGACAGATTCTTTCCCATGTAATATGTGAAATAACCTGTAAGTGGAGCTTTTCCATCAATATTAAAATATTATTGACTCAAAGCGAGGTCAAAAGTTATTTATAAGTTTGTTTTGTCTTATTTCAAGTTTACTAAAAAACTGGAAACTAAACTATAAATACTTGGTAAGATTTTGGTTCTTGCAGTGCGACATGGTTGGACTTTCTTAAGGGACGTCGTCTTTGCTTTGTGCATGAGCCACACCGTGCTAATACTTCCCAAACAACAGTAAATCCTCAGTCTGTGGATGAGCTTTGTGCTGCTTGTGCAAATAACGGCGTATTAATTATGAATGTGGAACCTCGTCCACAGTGTGGCCTTACAAACATCGACCAGAAAAAACGGACAAAGCTGCACCAGAAGGTGAGCTGTGTGTGCATCATAGAAGCAGAACAACCCAGGGGTGAAGATCTTGTGGACTTGATCACAAGACACAGTGTCATACACATTTTATACCCATAATGCATCAGTAAAGCATTAATCAGAGCAGGAAGTCACAGCAACCATTGATACTGTGTGTAATGACTGATTGATTGATTGATTGATTGAATACTTTCTTGGGGAAGTAATCAGTAATTATTTACTAATTACTATTTCCAATAAACTTGACGGACCCTGGAGAGGAACGCTGCTGCAGATAACCGTCTTTATGTTGGGATCTGTTGGAAACCAATAACCAGAGGAGGGGTGTGAGGAGTGAGCAGAGCAAAGCATCATGGGAAACCACTCCTGGCAGGAAAACGGAGCGCTCTGCAGATGGATGGACATGAGAGGATCTTAGTGTGGAGTTTTTCCTCTAAGTGCAGTTATCACAGTCTCAAACCACAAAGGAAAACAGCCGTAATAGCCCCATTCTTAACTTTATTTCATCGTCGCCTCGGTGCGTGTGCGTTCCTCTCCTCTGGCCCCGCCGCGCTCCCACACAGGCCAGGATACAGATCTATAACTGGGATTGCCAGTCTGGAGGGAGCCGGGGCAGGAAGAGGGCTTTGTTAGGCTAGCGGTCCCTGCCTGCGCCGCCGCGCTCCAGCATGGGTAAAGAAACAGCTTTACACACTGACCTCAGAGCTGTTGTTTAATCACCAGGGCATTTTAATGGCTTGTCAGAGTAATGAAATATGGTTGGAGGCTACCTGGTGCAAACATTACGATAAATCCCTCTCACACAGGCCTACACAGGGCTTAATGGTTATAAATCATCACTTTGGGGAGAGAAAAATGACAGCTATTAAAATAATGAATGGGATGATTAATTTTTCACATTAAAGATTAAAAGCTATGAGAGGTATCATCAGATATTTGAGCTGCCGTAAACGTTTGAAAGTGAGAGCTTATTTCCAGCCGTCCGTTTCTCCGCTGTCACGCGGGGTCCTGCCCCCCTTTCGCAGGATCTTTTTCATACGTTTCCTTCCACTTCTTCTCTTTGTGCGTCGACGCAGGCGTTCCTCACACCTAATTTGTGCTCTTTTAAAAGTGCTCAGAGGAAGAGCCTTGAAGAAGGGTTTCTGCTCCAGGCAGTACAGGACCCTCTCACCCGCTCTGCAGGAGCTGCTCAAGCCTCTCGCTGATATCATCTCCTTCTCCTTAGCTAATCACACCTACTGTGGTGGGGGAAAGGAAGCACACCTTGCTCAAAATCTACTCAAATACATGTCCAGAAACAAAAATATATTACATCTCCTCCACTAAAATACACTAAAATCCACCTGTCAGTAATTATTAAGCTAAAATTCAAAATCTCTTCTTGCCAAACTAAGTACTCTCCTGCTGCTAGGATGGAAAGCAGCAGCTAGGTGGTGCTGCATAGTCTCAATAATGAAATCACTGCACAAATAAATAATCTTACCAAGTATTTTTGTCTGGTTTCTTGTGTAAATATCTTAGTATACTTGAAATAAGACAACACTAACTTTTCAGCAAGATATTGGAGCGTGTTTTAGGTCAATAGTTCCTAAATAATGATGTTAAAAAGGTGCTAGGTTTCTTAAATAAAGAATTTTTTTTTTAAAGTGCCCCTTTGTTATTTCACTTCTAACAAAGGGGTAAAGTCATGTTATAAGGGTAAAAATCGGACAGTGGAGGTAGTACTTCTTTTAAATCAAAATTAAATGATGAGTGGACTGATGTCCATTCATCATTTTGACCACCCAAAGTGTTTTATATTTGAGCCACATTCACCCATTCACACTCACAAACACATTTATACACCGATATGCAGATTGGTTGAAAACGTGTGGCTGAGTCCCTTTAATTCAAGTCCAGAGCTTGAAAGCCTGGTTTGTTTGGCGAGGTGTGAATGTGAATTAAACTCTGATGTGGACCAAACATCCAAACTCTGGTCCCCCTACAAACCTCCGTCTCTTTTCGGTTCAAGTGAATTCTGGTTCGGTTTGAATACATATGTGAACCCCAAGCAGACTGGAGATCGCTCCAAAAGCAGGATGTGGACTACAACACAGGGCATTCTGGGTAAATACAACCAAAGCAAACATGCTAGGCTAACTGTAGCATCAAAAATTACTTGGCTGATCTTTTACCAAAGACAAAAGAGAAATCCTACAACCGCTAAAATCATTTTTGTTTACATTTCATGCAGAAGGAAGTTTGGCTCAGTGTCTTCTTCAGAGGGTTTTGGTGCAGCACCCCCACAGGCGAGGAGGGGAACTGGTTGTTCAAAGGGTTTTGTTATTTGACTCAGAGCAGAGAGAAAATTAACCAAACCATCTGAAAATGTAACAAATGTTGCAACTTTGGTCACCAATCAAGCCAAGTATAACTTTGTACATGATTCAAATCCAGTTCTTGACGATAAAGTTTGTAAACTGTTAATTTCTTCTATTAAAGCAACCCCACCAAACTTTTTTATTTTTTGAATCTACAATAATGTACTGATCCATTTAGTTAAATCATTGCTTGTGTAGTTAGCTGAGCTGTTATAAATCGTTTTATTTTTTGATTTTTAACACATGTTTGGCAAATGAGGAGTTTTGACTTGACAAACGTCGCTGACTTGTGGTGTTTTTAGGAGGGAGACGGTTTTGCTGTGCTTGAAAATCCACGTCCAACAGAGATAATGGTGGGAGCTCAGTGAGCTGGCATAAATCCCCACGTATAGACAAACGGTGACGAGCTTTCCCTCTCCATCAGAGGGCTCCCTGGAGAAGGTGTGCTACTGCATTTATTTCCAGCGGGACTCGCTGTGTTGTTCAAACATACATCACCCAAATTGCAAGGCAAAAGATTGGAGGGGAAAATCATAATTAGAACATTAATAACCATACACGTTAGAGAGCATAAGTGAGTTTTTTTTATGATGAATGAGAATGTAAACAAAAGGGAGAAGAATAAGAGGTTCAATTAGGTATTCTGAACTGTCTCGGCTGAGATGTGAGTGCCGGCTTCTTTCACTGTAGCCCAATTATTTCTGCCCTCCCTGGCAGTGATGGCGCAGCGTGTCCGTCTGCAGCCTTTAGAGGGGTTATTCATGATGCCTCATTGAAGTAGCGACTCAATTTGTTGACAAAGGATCGAATAAATCCTTGGTCCTCTCAGGTGAAGATACCGACTGCATCATGTGAGATTCAGCTGATTCCTTCTCCTCTTCATGTTGCGTTCGTGTTCTCTGTGTTGGTGAGAGAGGACGGCCGCCCGCGCCTCCTTCATGTTCCTCCAGTTCCTTCTTCTCTGTCTGCTAATGATCCAGGGACGCCAAATAAAGGGCCGCTGAAACAAAATGTACACCGCAGTTGGCCCGCTTTTATCTCAACCCTCCCCTCTCGAATCAATTCTGACATTTCATTCTGCCCTCATAGAAGGTAATGGTGCATTCAGAGGTTGTTACCGATAATGTTGAGATGGTATTGCTTGGTTTCATTGGACAGACCGGCTGTAACCCCGGCTGCAGGATGGCTTCAGCTTGTCCTCCTCCCTCCTCTGTACCGTCACTTCTATCGCTCCAACTCTCTGATGTTCACTGGCTCAAATATCTCTTTTGGCGAGACGCTTTTTTTTTTCTTTCATTTTCTCCTAACAAGTAACCAACCAGTGTTTGTATTTTCCTCCCACTCTGGTGTTCACACAACTTGAAGTGAAAAGACCCTTTTAAGTCAGCTAGTCAATATGCTGTTTCTAATATATTATTTACTGCCTATGGGCTGTATATCAGAAAGCGCTCATCTACTGTTTCGGTTTGCAGTCATAATCATGTAGAGGAAAATCACAGAGCCAGATGTCTGGCCCTCGTTTTACAGCATTTATGTTTTCCTCTGAGTTTATGTAAAATTCATCCTTCTCTGTTTTTTATTCCCCCGTTTTCACCGACTCAACAATTAGTCAATTCCCAATCAACAAGAGAAAAGAAATTGCTTTTAATTACTTTTGATAAATGACAAATTGTGTTGGCATGGCTCCCTGCGAATGCTTAATCAGGTGCTGGGCGGGGTGGCGAGGCGGGAACCGGAGCAGGGATTTCTGCTGGGATGAAATCAATGCGCTTTCTCTGCGGTTCACCGGCTGGGCTGCTGGGCAACAGCCAACCTGAGGCCTGCGAAGAGCCACCAGTCAGCAGAAAAGCTCCGGCTTTATGGTAACAGTCACAAACGGAGGCAAAAACACGCAGCAACACTCGGATATACGCGCCTCCTATAAGGGCGCTGCAGCCGGATAGTAATGCACAAACGCGGCTGATTCAATGCACTTTCAGACTGAGTTACTCCAGTTACAAATGCTCTTACTTAAAGGCAGGAAAAACACTTTAAATGTGTTGGAAATTAAATAATAGCTGTTGAGATCTCTAAATTCAGAGAAACACGTCAGCTGAGCTTAAGGAACGCAGCAGTAAGTACTGGGATAAACAACGAGGCTCTCTGGGGAAAAGTGGATGTGAGAACTCCCTAAAGACAACAAACCCTCATCGGCTTTTCTCCCACCTTGGATCTGCAGCAGCGCAGTAACACCGAGGCTGTTAGGTTCGTCAAATAAAATCAGGTTTCCTGTGGTTCAAATCACAGATAACAGGCTCTACAACAATATTTCTCTCCTGTCTTTAACTCAGGTTTTATTCTTTAGACGTTTCTGCTGCAACTGATACTTTTTTTATGAAAAAAAATAAGCAAAACTCAGACTGTATTCATGGCATGAGCAAGTTGCAAGATTAAATGTGAAAGAGTGTTACTGCAGAAAAATGTCTAAATATTTACTGTAAATAATCAGGAGCAGTAAACAATTCTAAAACATAAGAAGTCAAGAAATCTTTTTTTGTTTTCGGTTAGACTCCAAACCAATTTTTTTACTTCTCAATTTGCAATTTAATAATTTCCCACAACCACCCATTAATCCTGACCCATCTCAAAAATGTATATTTTAATAGTTCAAACTCCAGATGCACCTGAAGAGGTGTTGATACGCATTGTGGAAACCATCTTAGCACAACTGCAGAAGCTAATAACTACATTCTTCTTTGTTCTTTGGGGTTCAGCCAATCAGTGTCAAGGAAAATGAATGCTGCTTCTGGATTGGCTGCTTTGCAGACACCAGCCAATGGCATGTAAAGTAGCATTGCATTTAGGAATTTAATCTTCACAATCTGAAACAATTAATTGGTTTAATCAATTATTGAAGTAATTGTCAATAAATTATTTAAATTGATTAATCATTAACTGGAGAATACACACTAAAAAATGCCATTTGCTGATAGAACAACCTACTCAGAGTTAAATCTGTTTTACCTAAAACTCCTCAAGTGGTAATTTTAGCTTCACCTGGTTCAAGTTTTACAAAAAACAAAAGTTTATGAAACGCTTTTGCTATCCAATTATTAATCGAAAAATAATCAGCATGTCAGCTCTATATTGTGCTGATGTTTTTTTTTAGCTGCAGACGCATCACTAAAGGAATGTTGTTATTGCATTTTAAGCAGTAAAATCTTTATTTTCTTTTTTAGAAAAGAAAATGAATTATTTGTTTATTTGCAAATCAACCTGGTCTTCCTGAACACCTGAGCACAATCACAGGCTGATTTCCTCACTGATGCTAAATTCATGCAAAAGACAAAGTGCTGAATTCAGACAGAATAGATTCTAGATTAATTTCAGGTTTTAAGGCAGAATTAACCAAACTAACAGAAATAAAAACTTTAAGGGTATGTGAGAGCAACTTTCTAGGTGTTTTATTTATTTGGACTTATTATTGATTTCTTTTCCCCTTTTCTGTGTTTTGCAGGTTCTTCAGCACCTTTGGCAGCAGCAGCGAGTCGCGTGACCCCGCTCCAGGCCGACCGGCTTCACCTGTACATGGAGACCCCCAGCTGGGCAGGTCAGACTCCGTAAAGATGGTCCTGTTTGAGCGCCGCGCTGAAAAAACGTCCCACTTTCAGACACCAGGCTGGAGAGTTTCTGTTATTACAGATACGACTGACAGGTTTAGATCAAATAAATCAAACCTGATCTGCAGCTTTAAAACCAAAAACGTTTTGAAAATGTGGCATTTAAAGATTAAAAGTTTTACTGCGGATCATATGGGGACTTGTGGGAACAAATTTTAGAGTTTAGAATTGGTTTAAGGAACAAGGAAATTAAGCAAAGAAACACAATGAGGTAATAACTATTAGCAAAAGATGGTGGTAAAAACTACATCTGTTCTGTCAGAGGAACCTTGATTTCTGGTTGTGCAGAAAAAAAGAGACATTTTTAATGTTTTCTTTTTTCCTTCGCTTTTCTTCGTCCTCCTTCAGCATTTTAAGGCTTTAAAATTTTTAGAGCAGCTAGACTCTGTCAGGCATAAAAGACAGATGTCAGTGTTGTGCAGCTTATATAGAGGTAATTTATCTGCAGCTTCTCCTCTCGACAATAATGAGACAGAACATTGAAATCACTGTGGAGATGCTGCAAGTGTTTCTGCTTTTTTTTCCTGTTTCCTTTTAACAGCCTCCATTTTGCACCGGACACTAAATCCTCCAAAACAAACCGATTACATGCATCCGTACAGCTTTTATCCCCTCAGATCTGCTGTGGGTTTTTTATTTTACTTTTTTCTTGCTCTTATTGTTCAGTTGGAAACAATTGCAGGAGAAGCAGTGCACTCTGTTGGGCTTAAAAACATTTGTAAAGAAGGTGAAAGGACTGAACTGGGTGTGAACAGATGGGTCACTCAGGCGATGTGCATTGTGTTTTATTTGTAATTGAACCATGAAAGAAGGTAGAAATATTTATAAATTATGTATAAAAATGTAAATATTGATCAAATCTGGCAAGTTTTTTTCCACTGATTTATAAAAAAGAAAACTAATCCAAGCCATATGTGGAGCAGTAGTATGAATATTGTATGAATGATATAGTTTGAGACTTCAGCAGAAGGTAAAGACAGAAACTGTCTAAGCTGCTGTTGTGTTCAGCTGCTTTGGGACCTGAACTGCATCTGCTGCTTCGCATGTCGTTTCCGCATGTCATGCAAAGCGCAGATTCGCTTTTTTCCTCTGATTTACAGAGGCTGAAAACACAAAACGGTCCAGTTAAATCACACTGTTCTTCTTTAATGCTCTGTTTAATATTACATGCTTATCTATAATTGCAGATATTGCACTTTGGGCTTTATTTATACATCTATGTGACCGTTAGAAATAAAACAAATGCGTCCTATTTCAATTCCAGCGTTCACATATAAGGATTCAATAAAAACAAATCTAGATTTTACCGCTTATTTAAATTGGACTTGAAGTGTACACAAACAGCAGATTTTTCACTGTCATTATTTATTAAAGAAAGATGTGAAAGAATCAGAGTTTCTTTCTGCTTCCACAGATCAGATTAGAGGAAACATCATCCAGGAGTTTCTGATCAAATTAACCGATTGACTAAAAAATTATTAGATCCAATGGCAGATTTTTCCACACAAGAAGGGAAAAATTTCATTTTATAAGTGAAATAACTTGCTAGAACCTATATCCTCCTGAAAAGTTTATTTTGAAGTTCTGTCTTATTTCAACTGAACTAAAATATTTGCATTAGAAATTTGACAAAAATACTTGGTAAAATGTGTTTTTGCAGTGTGAAATCTACCATCATGTTTTGTTTTGTTCACATTCATAATCAAAATCAGTAAAAAACACATATCAGTAAGCACAGTGGTGGAGGAGTGATGCTGTGGACCAGAAACCTCTCCGTATCCAAGAGCTGAAGCTTGGTTTAAAGGTTTTTAAAAATAAAGAATTTTCCCCCAATAAGTTTTTATCTGTTTAATAAAAATTGTTTTTTATTTTTATTTTAGAAGCTATTAAAGACCAAATGAGGTTAATTCTGTCTTTGGTCTAGTTTCCTGACACCCAAAACTTTTGAATTTAAATTCCTCTTCCAGCTTTGCTCTCCGTTAGGCCCAGATTGTCTCAGTTCTAATCACAACAGTTGCTTTTGGGTGTAATTCCCACTTTCCTGTCAGTTTATAGGAATCTTTATTCCTCATATTGATGCTTTTTGTCCTTTTTCTCACCTGGCCTCCCCCAAAGAAACCAATCACTGCAGACTCTGAGTTAACGACTTCACGCCCTTTCGGCGTGGAAGCACTCTCGGTGCGATAAAGTCTGCATGTATGCACGCCTTACTCCCCCCCATCCGGCCATATTGTGCTAATGTGTGCTGGTTAAGTAGTGCAAGACTAGAAAAAGACTCTTATCCATATGCCTGAGAGCCGGGGAGTCGGCGTTGATCTCTCCCCAGATGGAGCCCTCTGCCTCCCCGCCCATCCTCGGCGGAGTCATAGAGCAGGTGGCAATGAGGATCAATGGGCCTCCGCCATTACCTCCTCTCCACTTCACGTCTCCAGTGGCGTTTCCAAGGGGGGGCCCGCGGGGGCGTGCGCCGTGTCTCGCCGCAGCACGGCAGAAGAAATAGGGACGTTTCCATTAGTGTAATTGCTGGGGTATAGTTCTATATTATTGCCGTGATCACCGCTGTGGCTTGGTAATGATGGACCTCCCGTGACCTCCGTGTAAAGCTGGTGGGTGTTATGTCTCCCCCGTCGACGCCCATCGAGACTGCGGCGGGCGTAGGCGGTCGGATCGGACGTTACGCCGAGGAGAAAACCGACGGATCAACAACCAAAGAAAGGAAAAAAGAGACGACGATCATCAAATATCTTTACTCCTGAGCGCAGAAAGAAAGTCTGGTCTGAACACTGCAAAAAGTATTTTTGGTCTAGTTTCTTGCACAAATAAGAACAAAACCAACTTACATGTAACTTTTGAACAAGATATAGGTGTTTGGTTTAAGTCAATAATTCTTTAATATTGATGAAAACATACCAGTTCCACTGGCTGATTATTTGAGTTATAATTTGAGAAAAAATATCTTGTTATAAGTAAAATCATCTGTGGAACTTTTTCACAAATATTAAACATTTATTGAGCTAAAATAAGCTCCAATATCTTCTTGAAAAGTTACTTGCAATGTAGTTTCGTCTTATTTCAACTGTCCTGAGATATTTACAGCAGAAAATAGACAAAAATACTTTGTAAGATTTTGCGTTTTTGCTGTGTGAAGCAGGAGCTTAATTTATAACAAAGCATTTTTCCCATAAGTGAAATAATCTGCCAGTGGAAGGAGTACAGTACTTTTTCTATAAATATCAAGGAATTATTGATTTAAAACTCCTTTCTCAAAAGTTACTTGTTTGTTTACTAAGTTTATTGCACTACAAACTAAACCAAAAATACTTAGTACTATTTGATGTTTTTGCAGTGAAGTTTGTTTGCTCAGCTAAAACAAAACGGCGCTGAATTTGCAATAATTAGCAGTGAGAAATGTTTGTATAATCATGATGTAATAAAAATGGTTGGACAGAGTTTTTCCAGCAGCTCAGGCCTCGTCCGATGTAGCTCCTGGATTCACTAACTGGTAATTACTTTCCAACATCCCCCCTCTTACTCTGACTTTGTTCAGAGGAAAATGAGGGAGAGTTCTGCTCATTTTAAGGCGATGCGATTGGATATTATTCCTGGTACAGTAGGAGGTTCGCCCCTCCATCGGCGATTACACGAGATGTCTTCCATCAGCGAGCAGATGAGGTGAGGAATATAATGAATTCATTTACCCTCCAACGCTCTGCCTTTCTTCCTTCTGTTTATTATATCCCATTTGCATACGGATCGGAAAATTCAAAAAGCTCGGCGCTGGACTAATCGGCTCTGAATATTTCACAGCGGACCTGTAGCTCTCCCTACAGGTCAGCACATAAAAGCTGCTTCCTGTTTGTGGATTTGCTTTCAAACAGCCAAACTGGTCCTGATTACCTCGCCTCTTATTCCATGGAAGGGGAAAATCCTTGACCGTGATTCCTTGGTTGCTTTTTTACATTTTTTTACAGGTGTGGGTATTGATCTTTTGCCTTTGCTGCAGGGGAGTGTGTTCACTTAAAAGGCTCGCTGATGTAGCAGAGCTTATTAAACAAATAGGCCGGAGAACAAGGCCACAATCGCTTTGAATCATGAAGGAGGCTGCCTGTCTTAAAGCACCGCTGTATCAAATATGAAACGCTCTGCTAACAAGGTGTGTAATCTATTTCTAATCAGATCATATTTTATGAAACAAGGAGAAGCTTGAACTTAAGTAAGAGAGAAAGATGGAGATTCAGAGGCGGGGCCAGCTTGTATTTTGAGATTGGATGTGACGGCCAGGGACCATGACTTGATTTTACATGCATGGCTCTATAATGAAGCCATGCCAAATGGTCAGTAATGGTTAAGTTTAGGGGGGAGCGGGAGCCTGGCTGTAATGGGAGGCTAATTCGGGGCCCTTGCCGCCTTGACAGGCTGCAGAGCACAGCTGGAATATGGAGAAGGATGGAAGCTGGAGGCTCTGGGGCTGCAGTAAAGGTCTGTATTTGTCTGGAAATTGCCAGTTTGCCTGAGGATATAACAGGGTCAAGTGTAACGTAGCATATTTTGTGTTCACAGAGACTGTTGCAGACATAAATACAATCTAGAAACAGTCTCAGTCAGACACAGAGGCCAACTAACTCCCTCAAATCAAGTGTTGTGCGGGAGTGACTTCATGTTGTCATTGCCATTCAGGCCATGATCCTTTTTATATATATCTTTATGCTGGCCGGGTTCATAGGCGAGTGTTTTCAATCTCTTTTTTTTTTCCTTCTTGTGCCATAAATTGTTTCAGATCCTGTGACACTGGGCTTGGTTATGAATACATGAATAGAAATATAGACTCCTCTCAGACCCCAGGTTGTGCCTCTGGTCACAGAAAGTAATGGAGAAAAGCACTTTTAATGTTTATGGAGAAAAAAGATCAGTTGCAGCTTTAATTATTGCTTTATTCTGTAATGGGGGTTCCCACTGTTCCCACTGGTGGATAACTGGTTTCTGTTTGAAAGTGGAAAGTGGAATTGTAAAGTTGAATCTGAACAAACTGCAATAGTTTAATGTTTGAGACATTTTATTATAAAGAACTGAATAAAAAATTGTGGAAACTATGATATCCACCCTAAAGCACGGCAGTGGCAGTGTGGTGATTGGATCTTGTTTAGACCTGCTCACTTAGAAGTCAAATTGTTCATTACACCAGCCTAAAAATCCTTCTTATTTATTGTTTTTTGTTGTATTTCTAGCAGCTGGTCTTAAGCTTTTTGGCTTGAGGGTCACAAAACTTTGAGTGTACATATTTTAATTAGAATTGCAAACTATTTTTTTTTTACCTTTTTTTTTTTTTTACCTGGTTTTTACTAAAAAAATAATATAATAAAAAGCAAAAACCTGGATGAACGCTTTGTGTTGCATCTCACATTTTCCATTTTAAGATTCTAATTTTGTCTTTTTCTGAAGGTTTTTTGTTATTAAATCACTTCCTGAACTGGAAAATGTAATCAACTGTGATCAAATATAGCAAATGTTTGTTTTAATTTTCAACATTCAGAAAATATTTCTGTCAACAATCACTTACTTATCTTGATTCATGGACCTTTTCTAACTAAAATCTTTTTGTTTTTAGTCAAATTGAGACATAAAACCACTGAAAAGAGCCAACTACTCTTTTCCCGCAGTATTAATCTTTGTCTCAAATACATAAAATAGATCAATACAAACAAAATGCTGGTTTATTAAATATGTTTCAGTTAAAGTAGAAAAGGCTGGCCAGCCTCACAGCTTTTTGACCAACAGTTGGCAGATTGTCTGTGTTTATGTAACTTTTAAGTTTGTTTTTTTAAGTGTTTATGATGCCAGTTAAAACCACTAAATCCATGTTTCATGTATAAATTATATGAAAATCTTTCTGCCTGTCTGGCAATTTATTCTACAAGTCCTGACTTTTATCTTTTATGATATTGCAAAAGAGTCTGAAAGTATGAAGGCTTTTCCATCCTCAAAACCTAATTCGATAATCTGAATATACTAATACGGATTTGAAAAAAAATATATATTATTTGAGCCTGTATAATCTTAGAGAAAATCCACCATATATTCAAACTTCTGCTGGTAATTTGTTCATTTTGAATCAAATCCAGGTCATTTCGCCTGGGAAAAATCAAATAAGTCGATAAAAGCCAGGAATGAATGACACTTGAGATTTGATTTTATGGGAGTTGGAAGGTAAATGTTGTCCGGAGCGACACCTAGTGGCAAACCTGCAGATTACAACTTAATTTTTTTGCGAGTTTAGTTGGAAACTTGAGAAAAAAGCATTTGTTCAGTAGCAATGTTTGTTTTTTAGTTTTATAAATGTTGTAAAGATGCACCACACATTATTAACTCAACAAAATCATTGTTTTGAAGACATCCTGCATTCAGAGCATGAACAGTTTTACATTCCAGGCTACATCCAGGAACACCAAATGTCAGTGCACATTGCTAAAGTATATGCTTAATTTGCTTCTTAAATGTAAAGATCAGTTGTTCCCCTACATGTAAGGAAGAAAATAACATAAATTAGACTCTTCTTCTCTGTTCCAGTTGATATGTATGAATAAGATTAGAGAAATCAATCTCTGCAGCACAAAAAGAAGCCGTCCTACACAAAAGAGTCAGAGACAATAATGCAAATTGCAACATTTAGTTTTTAATGGTGCTCTGGTGGAGACTACAGCTTCACATTGTTCAGCCCTGATAATGCATCCTGGGCCCCTCTGCTGCTGCTAGCACCGCGGTGATGAGGGGAAAAAGAGAGGAGGAGGAGGAGGAGAAAGGAGGAAGGATGCCTGCGTCTTTAAAAGGTAGATGGAGTGAGGGAGCGGGGCGGACGGGTGGCTGGCAGGATTGTGCTGACGGCAGGGCTTTGGTTCAGAGCATGCCCATTAGAGGGAGCCATAAATCCTGGGCTCTCTGGGCCGGGCTGTGTCAGCAGTCCACTGAATGAATTGATTTTAAACGCCACTGGAAAAAAAGAGAAAGTGCAAGAGAGAGAGAGAAGGAGAGAGGGAGAAATGGGAGGGAGAGTGACTATTTAATTCACCCTCCGCCAGAAGCCCACAACCCGTTCCACCCCGCTTCTCAATTCAGGACTGTCGCTGAAAAGGGGGAGGAGAGAAGTCTAGAAACACTGAAACTGTCACCAACAACAAGCCCACGGCTACACGGCCCCCACGCGTTTGATTTAAACAGGACGGAAGCACACAAACCAAATACATAATCTCAAATTCCATACAGCATTTGTTCTTCCACTGCTCTAATTTTTCCTCTCAGCCCTCTCTTTTTTTATATCTCCACAAGAGAAATGAGACATATCGTAAAGAAGAGGGGGGGAAAAGCCGCAGCTGCATTTGAAATTCAAATGTGTTGGATTTTGAAATTGATGTATGTGTTTATTCATTTACGAGCAGCATCCATGTGTGCACGCATTTATATATTATCAGCAGCAATGAAACGCTGCAGAGAGGGTCTTGTTGCCCATCTTTCTCCTCCATGTGCCCCCTCGTCTTTTGTCTCCTCGAAGCTGCAGTTGCTGGCTTTCTTCTGTGTTGTGAGAAACATGTCAGCGAAGACGGTCGCTGTAAATCGCACACGAGGGCCGACGTCGCCGTGTCCTCCCGTTTTATAAGTAAACACATTTACCGTGTGCGCAAACTTTCAAACGCACACCTCGGCATCCGTCTGGGCAGACCTGTTGGAGTGTCAGCAGACGTGATGGCGGCGGCGTCGCCGTGGCGACGTGCAGCCAGGTGTCACCCTGCAAGCCTCCAGCGCAAGTAGAAAAGGAGAAGCCGCTGCAGATCCAATCAATATCATTATATTAATAAATATGCAAAACTCCACTGAGATAATAATCACTTTGAAGTTGACCCAGTTCCACCTAAATTACGGGGTATTTTTGATCATTAAGCACAAGTAATGAATTAGGATTGTAAGTTGTCAAGGATTTATTACACGTCCTCTGCCTGAGTGCTCCAGAGGAAGCGGCACACCTAATCTAACCAACTTTCACATGCAAACGTTGTTTTAAATCAGTTTTTGTTTTTAGGAGAAAAATTCGACAACAAACCAGCCGGATAAAGGCAATAGCTAATCCTTTTAGATCTAATTAAATGAAATGTATCCTCTCACTTTAGGTGGTCGAGTGATGTTCTAAAGTTTAATTTACCTCTTATTTTATTCACAATCGTATCAGCCTTCAGTGGGACCTGTAATTCTCAAAGTTTGGGAGGGAAGAAAGACATCAACTTTCACCCATGTCAGAAATGGAAACTATTATCGTTGAACTTACAAAAAAAACTCCCAAAATATTTAAATGGGGGGTGTCAAAAGTGTGGCCTGGGGGCCACTTGTGACCGCTGCACTAATTATGTTCGGCCTCTGAACATTAAATGTTAGGTACAACACAAAGTGTTCATCTTCTGATGTAACACACAAATAGAAAGTGATTTTTTTTATTGCTGATTAACAGACTAAATCTTTTCAGTTTCTTCAATCAAGCCCAAAATAAATGATTTTTTCTTTCTTTCCTTCTTCCTCTTTTTAAGATCTTTGTATGTACAGTACATCATTTTTTGACTTGAGTTCTTGTTGATGTTTTGGTAAAGTCTGGTAAATTTGCAAATTATAAAAAGTGATTTATTGATCACTGACGTTGTCATTTCAGCTCTGAAGATGCTTAGAAATCTCTACTGCTCTTCAGACTTCAGACTGAATTTAGACTGGAGGTCTGGTGAAGATCGTCCCCTCCAAGTTAATGTGGTTGTCATGGTTACAGCACAGAAAGTAGTGAGTTTCTTGACAGTACGCAGCAGGGAAATGAGTCTGAAGATTGAACTGTTGAATTTTTGTTTTCACAACTTCCACAAAATATAAACTTACAATAGTTACCAAGACTCTGTTATATATGGTCAGAAGTTCAATAAAACTGCTGCTACATTGTGCACAACTCTTTATTTTGTAATTTATTGCAAATTCCTCAAAATGTGCAGAGTCCAAGAAAAACAACAAAGTAATAAAAACCTTATTCATGGTCAAAGTAAGGAGAAGAAAAGCATCTAAATCATATCTAATACGCTACATAATAAAGAAGTACACAATTAAGAGATGATGATTAATGTAACTAAACCGTTACAGAGACATAAAAATAAAACCACTTCCTGTTTCATTCATTCAACTAGATTCAACTAAAACTTAAAAAGAAAAGTTCAGCCATTTCAAATTCCAGTGTTTTGCATTTTCTGAGCTTATATATGAGTTTGTTATGACAACAACACAGTGTCTTCAGTCAGAGCCTTCTTCAGAGTTGCTGTGACACTGACCTCTACAGGAGATCCTTCCTGCTCACAGCCATCAACATCATCAACAATTAAAGAATTATATGAATTAGAACATTTAATTTCCCTTTGGGATGAATAAAGTACTCTTGAATTGAATTTTAAAGGTGTACTTAGTTGGTTTTTTAAATTATTATTATTAATATTGACACAGGAATTAATTTCTTAAAGACAGTATTCTAGAACTGGTAAAGTCCAGATCAGTTTTTTTAATTGAAACCTTGATTGACATGGGGTGTACTTTCTTTTTACAATGATTGTTTATTGATCAGAGAACAGAGCAATCAGGACCGACTTAATATTAGACAAGCCAGTAAATTATACAATTTTAAAAAAGACTTACTTTAATATAGAGATATAATGAAAATGAGACAGAGCAACAAAACACACCTAGTGATAATAATAATAATAATTAAACTAAATACACCGACAGCTATTTGTTTTTGTATATTTAGTGGTTGTCTTGACAACAGCTTGTTTTTGTTTAGATCTGGGCCCAGAAGTGTTCTCATTTGACTTTTTTTACTATCTGACGTAAAAAGTTTGATCACCAGTCGTAGCCGATATAAACCCAAATTAAACATTTATTAGCAAATCAGGTGAGAAGCAGAATTTATTGGACTTATTTTGGTCTCTTTAATGTAGGATCCTTAAGCTTCTCCCTAATCAGCAAACATTAAAAGTTTCACCAAATCGTCTCGGTGCAACAGGAAATGCGTGTTGATGCCTGTTGATGCTGATCTGAGCGCAGTTTGGATCAAAGCGGGTCGGAAATCTGTTGATTCTGCCTGGTTCTCTCCGTCCTTCCCAAACGTTTTAGGTGGTTTTTAAACAGGCAGAGTGAGGACGGCGAGCTGCGAACGCCGTGACAGATGTGGGCCTGTTGCTTCCACTAACCTACTTAACGTCACGCAGTTTTCTTTCACTCACACATCATCGGCATCTGAGCACAAATTTACCGCTTTTGTTTGTTCAGTTAGTTTCACTGCAAAATCTTACCAAGTAGTTTTTAGTGTAAATATCTTATACACTTGAACTAAGACAAAATTATCTGAAAAACTACTGGTTCCACTGGCAGATTATTGCACTTAAAAATTAGAAAAGGTCTTGCTCTAAGAAATAATCTGCCTGTGGAACTAATACTTTTTTATCAGTATTGTGGTATTATTGACTTAAAAGAAGCTTTAGTATCTTGCCAAAAATTTATGTATAAGTTAGTTTTGTTTTATTTAAATTATTCTAAGATATTTGCATTCGAAACTAGACCAAAAATACTTGATAAGATTTTGTGTTTTTACAGTGTATTAAATTATACTGTCCAAAAAGATTGATTGTTTTGTGCTGCCGCTTCAATGCAAAAACACGAAATCTTAAATACTTTCGGTTTGTTTTTAGTGAATAAATCTTAGAAAACTTGGAATAGGACAAAACTAGCTTACGAGTAGCTTTTCAGCAAAAACATGAGCTTGTTTTAAGTCAATAATTTCTTGAAAAGTGAAATAATCTGCCAGTGGACTTTCACAAAACAAAGCAGGTTTTAGCTTCTGCGATCACCTGTCGGCCATATTCCCGAGTGGTGGGTTGCGTTGGTGGGAGTGGGGGGGTTCTGGAGCGGGGTGGCGTCCTCTCTGGCTCATTACGCTGTTTAAAGAGCCGGCGCCTCGGAATCACCTGCCCAGCTCCATGCTTCAAACCGGCTCAGCCACCAGGGATCATACATCAACTTCTCCATCAGTCCCCCGGCTTCACTTTTTCTCTATTCCGGCTGCAGACGCACGCGGGCCTCACATGCAACCCACACAGAGCGCATGTGGAAACGGATAGCTGCGCTCGCTGAATACTGATGTCACGCCGGCTACAACAGCAATGATAAATTAATCACGAAGCAGCCTGGTGTTGTTATATATGTGATCATGAAGTTAATTGAATGCTTCTGGTGGACTTGGAGCATCAGAAGCCCAGTGTGGGGCCTCAACATTCCTAACGTATAGCTTCTATATGTAAAATCTCCACTTGCTCATGCCTAATTACCCACAGGCTAAGGCATGAGGAGGACCCGCTGTGTATTACTATAAAGATTGGGAGGATATTTCACTTTGAAAAATGGTGAAGCACACAGGACTAAGGGTTTGATTACAAGGAGTGGGGCACACAGCCTCTACATCTTCCTTCCCTCATTTCAATTATGGCTGACTGGAGGCGCGGTGCTGCCACCGTCCTCAAATAAAACTAAAATATGATAAAGCTGAAATATCAGGCCCGGGACTGCTGCAAGCCCGCAGCAATGTAAGGCGCTGATACTCGGCACGTAATTACTACATTTGCCAATATTTTTTTGACGGGGGTTGGGTGGGGTGAGGGGGGGTTTCATTGTGGATATGAATGGAAAAAAGATGGGGGAGGGGAGGGGCGTTGATGACACATGATAAAAAGCACATTTCATTTTTCCTTCCCTATGGATAACCAGCAGAGATGGCGCTCCTGCGTGTGAAGGTGTGGAGTTATTTTTACATTCTGAGATCATCGCTCACGTGAAGATGCATGAGTGAGACGATCCGCTGTGACAACGGCCCGAGAAAACCACACATCACTTCCCATCACTCAAGAGAAGCTTTGTGTTTGCTTGATTTAAATTTGCAGGTTTTTATTATAATTTAATACAAGTCTACGTCCAAACTACACTTTTTCTAAAGCGAAGCAGCACAAACAGTCTGTGGAGGCGCTGGATATTTAAAACATTACTATCTTTTACATGAATACAATCGCTAAAAATTCACCAAATCTTAAGTACTTTTAGTCTAGTTTATGATGCAAATATATTAGTCCACTTAACATAAGACCAAACTAACTTATCCAGGAGTCTGTTTTAAGTCAATAATTCCTTCATATTTATTAAAATGTACTAGTTCCACTGGTAGATTATTTCACTTATAAAAATTTGAAAATACATAAAATAATGGCCAGTGGAACCAGAACTGTTTCATCAATATTAAGGAATCATTGACCTAAAACAAGCTGATAAATATTCCTGAGAAGTTGCTTCAGGGTTAGTTTTGTCTTATTTTAAGTGGACTAGGATATTTGCACTAGAAACCAGATCAAAATACTAAAACTAAGCTTCCTCTCTGTCCTTCTTCTCTGTATTCTTATTTTTTTTTTTTTGAATTACAGGTAATTTAAAATACCTGTAATTAAACCATTTACATTTTGTAGCACTTTAATGGTTCCCTCCAACCAAATTCTGATCCGTGGTGATATAAACCCGGCCAGGTTTGTGGTTTTACATCCCGTTTTTTCCTGTAAATGGAGGGAAGACACAGAAACACAGCAGCTCGCTCTTTATTCAGCTCGTGTTTGCCCTTTTAAACGGCGGCCTTGCTGACCCGCTACAGATGGGGGGTGATGCGCGACGCGGCTGCTTTCTCACCATGACGCCCCTCAACAAGGTGGGCCTGGTTGCGCCGTGGCCCTGCTGGTTGCGCCGTGGCCCCGGCGGTCCGGCTGCTGTTAGCGGTCTGGATGCTCGCCACGTCACCGGTGTCACCCGGGGGTCAACGCGCCTCCGATTCCGGCTTTGTGAGGAAATCCCAGCCAGAAGGCCGCAACACGCCAGCTGCATTCCAATGCAGACGTATTTACAGAGGATATACAGCAGCTGTAATTTACTTTAGCACTTTTTTTCTTGTGCATTATTTGCTCAGGGAATAGACCAGCACTGGTGTTCGAAGCTGCATCTTACAACATTTCAACAATTAATTTCAGCAAAAGCTCATATTTATGATTCTTGTGATTTGGGAGCTGACATGCTGGCTCTCTGCAGAGTCATGCTTGTTTATTCTTTTTATAAATCTTCTGTTTAAGCGGCGAAAAGTAAAAACACCAGCGAGCCTCATAAGCTACATTATTAGTTTGCAGGAGAAATAAAAGACGAGCTTTTTGAAACGGAATCAAACTCATTTTAACTTTCCAGAGAATAATAATCAGGACTTTAACTTTAAACGGAGTTTATACAGGTGCTTGAAATCCTTGAAAATGCTTGAATATCAATTAGGTGTTTCCAAGGTTTGGAAAGTGCTTGATTTCTGTCCAAGATCCTTCAAAGTGCTTGATATTCAAACTGTGCAGTTTTAAGAAAATGTTTGACATTATTTTACAGTTGAAACCAAATATTTTCATAAACCTAAAAAAGAGATAATTTTTTTCTCAGCGTCTGAAATTAAATTAGACTAAACTTTTCATGTTGTAGGTCACTTATAATTACCAAAGTGATTTCTATTAGCTAAAAACTAGAAAACTTTGAACACATTTTAGGGATGTTTTTGTAACTTTCTTTATAGATTATCTTTAAGCGTTTTATTTGAGCAAAAAAGTCATTTACCTCAACAAAATTTATTTGGATTGTTTCAGTGTGAGGATTATTTATTATTCCTAATGTCTTAAAAACATATTGATCAGTTTAATTGAAATAAAAGTTATTGAAATTGTGGGATCTTTTGTTAAATTATTGTTTTGTTCTCAGACCAGTCAGGAGTGTTGGGTGTGACATTTGAAAACATTCAAATTTTGTTAGATTTTAGTTCACCAGGAAGAATACCACAAGACATTCTTAATAACAGTAATAAATATGACATAATAATGAACTGAATCTGCATTTTCTTAGTTCATTTGCATTGTTTTTACCTCCTGCTGGGAAAGTTTGAAAAGTTATCTTGAAAATGCTTGAAAGTGCTTGGATTTTACTGAACCCTGTTTAAAGTAAGTGATGCATGCTCATTAAACAGAAGTCTCCTCTTGGCAAGGTTTACCGCTCTCACTATTTTTATTTCTGTTTTCCGTGGAGGCTGAAGCCGCTCCAGCTTTTCAAAGAGAAGGAGGAAATGTTTTGCAGAGGGAAGAGCTTCTGCAGCAAAATCCAGAACCATTCCAATCTCCCTCCACCTTCCCCCCCTTCACTCGTCACAGTGTGGGGGATTCAATCAAAAGCCTGACCTGTGACCTGTTCTCCGAGAAACAAACAGCCAGCAGAGTCTCCCAAGACCAAAGCCATCAGAGGAGGGCGGCTTGTGCGCCAGCCAAACCGTGGCACCTCTCTGAAAGCCTCCATCATAGAAAAATTGTGAGTTGTCGCAGTGGAGAGTGACTAGCATGGTGGTACATTGATACATTGATGCAGTGAGCTCCTTGGACAGTGCAGTAAAAGTGCTGAGGTTGAAATTAAGCTGTTATCTCTCGCATGTATCACCAGGGAGGCGAGGAGCAGCGGAGCAGAGCCGCTAGCCTGTTTGCTTTACTGTTATTGCCTCAGCGTGTCCATCCTCATCTGACTCGCCTCATGTTCCGACATTTTAAATCCAACACTGCATTTGTTCACCTTTTATGTTTAGAAATAATCTCTTCAGCCGTAGAAAAACAATCTTCACGTCTTTTCTCTTTATCGAAAAGGGAAGTCATTAAAGACTCAGCATGAAGCAAATATAATATCTTCAACATAATTACCATAAGGACACATGACTAAGGAAATTCAGATCATTACAGACAGATTTTTTTCTTTAAATACACGCACAAAATTTTAGGTTTTCATAACAGGATGGAATAAAATATTCAGATTTACCAGTCATAATAGATTTATTTTAAAACACAAAATCTTGCCAAGTGTTTTAGTCTAATTTCTTGTGAAAATATCTTTGTACACTTGAAATAAGACAAAACTAAGTTACTCTTACCTTACCAATAATTACTTAATATTTATGAAAAACTTCTAGTTCCACTGACAGATTATTTTACTTACAATATGAGAAAAATGCCTCCCAGTAGAACTAGTAATTTTTCAATCAATATTAAGCAATGATTTAGTTACTCTGTCGTGCTGAAATGTAACTTGTAAGTTAATCTTGTCTATTTTCAAATATGCTTAGATATTTACACTGGAAACTAGACAATAAAACATGGTAGGATTTTGTGCTTTTGCACTGAATATATTGATGAACAAACAAATTAAGCGCAAATAATTAGCCAACATGTTAGTTTTTATTGCCGCTCCACATTCTTAATGGAATAAGACATCAAACATCTTTGAAATTATTTATTTTTTTGTAAATTTGATCTCTAATCTTTAAAAAACCAACAGATGCCTCACTGTTGCTATTTTGTCAGCTTGCTGATTTTGGACACGATGCCAAGAAGGAAAGACTTCAGCAATTGATGGACTGTTACAGTCCATCAATCTGGGAAGGGTTGTAAAACCATTTAGAGTTCAATATCTATGAGCAGAAAACGTATGACATCCAGAAAATGACCCAAGTGCTCCATTTCAAACTGCAGATTTAGAAGGTTAAAGGTTAAAGTTCATGATGGAAAAATTTCAAAAACACTGGACAAGTTTGAGTTGTTGGGAACAAAAAGGAAACGGCAGGGTGAGTTGGGCTGGAACACGGTCCGATTTAGGCCAGCAGCACTGTTGGTGAAGACCAAACCCAGTGGATCAGAACCAGCGCCTCACACCGGCCGTCAGGATCACTGCTGGAAGGTCGATGCTTTGTGCTGCAGCTGCAGCACCTGGATCACTTTCAGTCATTGATTCAATCAGAACTCCTCTGTAAACCAAAGTTTTCCAGTCAGCTCCGACGGCCATGTTGGAAACACGACTGAAGCTTTGCTCCAACTGGAGCCCAAACGCAGCAGCAGAGCTACAACAGAACGGCTAAAAAAGTAAAGAATAAAGCTGCTACAGTGGCTCAGCTAAAATCTTCACCTCAACCTGAAATGCTAAACCTGCAGGGAGAAACATTGGAAATTAGACTCAACTAAAGTTCCTCCTCTGTAAAAGACAGATGAACTCAGGGAGAAAAGTTGGTACTTAGTTTTTCACACTCAGCTTTTCATCCCTCATTAATAAGGTTTTATCTATCCTTTACAATGTAGGTTAGATAAAAAAATATTGATTCACTTTAGTTATATATTCACAGCAAATGCTGTCTCAAAGCACTTCACAGAAAACAAACATTTAATTTAATAATACAGACAAAGACCATCTGTTTAATTTTGTCTTGATTATAAAACATGAAAATGAAAAGAGGGTGTACTTTCTTTTTTATGATTGGTAGAAATATGTAGATTAATTATTGAATATCTGCCAAATAGGATTCAGGTTTTCAATTAGCTGTTCATTAGTTTTTGTCCCTATTTTTAACCGAAGCGTCTCTTAGTTGTTATCCTGTTTAAATTCACTGTAAACAGTGCCTTCATGGGATTTGAATTATACTTTAATTTATATTACATTAGCCAAATAAATTTTCTCTTAAGCTGCATGTTGTGGTAAAATGTACAGTTACTGGTTGCAGCGATGTGTTTTGTGTATTTGCTCCAGAAGATAAAAAGCTCTGGGGAGCTGGGCTGATATTTACTTCAGCTTGAACTCAAGACTCCAATGTTTACCTGTTTATCTTGGTAAATTGAGCAAAATGTTCATTCCCACATCAATTCATGGTTGATCAAACAGCTGTGAGGAAAAACTGACTTTTTGATGTAAATATGATGATAAAATTGTATTAGTGACTAAGTTAGTCATGGAAGCATCTATTGCTGAGTTTGACATGTTCAGCTTTAATTTTCCTTCTCAGCTGCTTCACAGATAATCTGAAGTTTAAAATAATTTTTTTCATGTATTATTGAAATTTTGCTGCAACTTAATCCCAAAGCATGATAGGGACATGTTATGCAAAATTCACATTTTGCATGTTTTTGTTCTGTGACAGTTTTTGACAGTAAATTAATGTTTTTTGGTGTCAGGAAAATGAGCTGTTTCAAAGTCCTCCAGAATGTAACGTTACAAATCAGCAGGCACTTCCCGTTACCTAGCAACCCCAGCTGTCCAGCCCGTTACCTAGCAATCCCAGCGAATCTCCAGCAGGTTTGGGCAGCTGGTTTTCCCGCTGTATGTTCTGTACAATGGCTGCTGGAAAGAACAAGTATTTTTGACTTCCAGAAACCACTTACTGCATTCTGGTTGGTTGTGCATGAGGCTCCACTTCTGCTTTTCAAAGATGTATGACTCATTTTCACATGAGAGTGCAGAGTTGGGGGGGCGTGGCCAGCAGCAACTTATTTGGATGTAAAGTGAGAAGATGGCCTCATTCTGAACTGACCAGACAAAAAACCTGATTATCCAAGAATGATTTTGTGCAGAAAATGTTATAAACGTGGCTAATCCTAACCTGCTCTAGGATTAGCCAGAGCAGGTTAGGATGCTCTGGCTAATCCTAACCTGCTCTAGGAAGCATAACAGGTCTCCTTTAAATGTGTAATCATTCAGCTGGATTAAAATCTGGTTCTAATTCAAGGTTTAGTCAATCAATTAATATTAAAGGTGGATTATTTTTAGACTTAATTTGTAAATTAGCATTAGCAACCCTATTTTGGAGAGACTGCGATATCATCTGCTGTGATAAGAGCATCTGGGGTGAAATTTTAAAGTGACCTAAAGCAAAGCAGTTATTGTAGGAGAGAGTGGAGAACATAAGAGGCAACGCACTGCAAATATCTTAGGATTTTGATTGACGGTTTTTAAACTCATTCTTCGTCTCAATGTTTGGATTTTTTGTTAATTTGAACATTGTTGTAGAGCCGTTTCCTCTGAGCGGCAGCAGAGAGAACCGTGGCTCTAATGTTGAATCCCTCTGCCACAAACATGAGCCACAAGCTGTTGATGGTCTCATTTATTCACCAAGCTGGTAAACAAATGAATCACAATTATTTTGACAATGCCGTATTAATCTTCAAAACGTTGCACATTGCACCTTTAAATATCTCTTTCAATGCATGCCATCGAAAAGGAGGCAGTGAGTAATTCAACACATGGCGCGAAAATCAACAGATTGCTCTTTAAAAATGAAACGGCGACGCCATCCTTCAAACGCTGAACCCCACTGACCTCGGCTTTCCTCGCAACATGGAGGACATTATGTTTCCCGGGTCCCAAAGTAAGTTTGCTAGTTAGAAATTCTGGAAGCTCATATGTCATATTTGTCCCCCTCTGGCGCGGTGAGCGAGGGGAACCCAGGTGGAGGTTCTGGTTCTGTCACGTCAGACTGACGCCCCCATGAGTAATCTGGTGCATGATAAACAGAGGGTCGAGGTGTCACAGGAACACCTCGGCGCCTGGCACAAGGGTAATTACTCTTCCTGCGTGGGTGCAACTCAAAATTTTTGAACCTTTTCTTTCTCCAATCATACTTGATGGATTGAGTGGAAGAAGGCGATCATCTGGTTCTTAGCAGGCTCACTGAGCGTGGTAGGCCTCTGTTGATTAATGATATCTGCTGCAAGTCACCAAAAGCGGAAATTAAGTATTTCTGTTTAAATGTAACATTTGTCTCCTTTGCTGGTGTTGAGAAAGGCATTTGTCAAAATCCTCAGGCTTTGGCGAAAGGTGGATTTCCTCTGGGAGCACGCGGGGAATTACTCCCTACTTTCACATTAATGGCATTCAGTGTTCCTATTTTACACCTTGAATCCACTTTTCACCCTTTCACCTTTCCGATGGATTTTGAATATGTAATCGTTCCTTTTTTAAAACCTGCCAGTTTGGGATTAAACATCTTGTAGATTCTTTTATTTCTTTTCCTCCACAGTTAGACCAGGAATGACCTTGGCTGAGACAAAGGAAGTGATTCCTGATGGCATCTCTGTCGGCGGTGGGCACATGGGAGGGGGCTTCTGGTGGTTTCACCGGTTGAGTTGGGTTACCGTTTGTGCTGAAGGCGAAGCTTTGCCGTGCTGGAACAGAACAGACTCCGGCTCCTGGGGAGACTAATGGTTACAGGGCCTGGCCATCGTCCAGGGCTGCTCCAGCCTCTGCCTCTCCCGTCGCTGGGATATCATTACTTCCAATGTGTTACATCAGACTCGCTTGGTCAGGCTCTGAAACAGTCAATACTCCACAATTTAGAAAATCAGCCAAGTTTGCAGAAACAAAGAGGCAATATCGGAAATAAAGACGGATATATAATCTGACGCCAGGCATTTTTTTCATGCTCGGCGGGTTATTTGTTGTCCGGAAGGTGGGGACGAGGAAGGGGTAAAAGGGAAGGAGGCTGGGAGCGAGGGATCTGTCAGAGGTTAGAGAAGGTGGTCAAACGGCCCGAATAAACGTGCAAATCACAGTGCCCAACCACTGACCCTCCCCGTCTCATACAAGCAGCTTCTACTTTTTCCATCAATGGAAATCTAATTGCTTGAAAAGCGATCAATGGAAACTAAATTGGTTTTGTGTGGAAGCGCGCGTGGAATAAGCTCTGAGCTGTTTCAATGTGTGTTGGTTTTGCATCTTAAATCATGGTAATATTTGGAGCTGGCCCTCTGCGCTCCAGAGGGGGCAAACTTTGGTAGTGTCAAGGCACCAGGGAGGAGGCACTCAATCAAGCTCCTAATAAAAATCACAAGCTTAATTGTTTTTCCAAACTCATAAATCGTCCGACTTAATGGGTTAATATTGAGACTTACACAGGGACGGTGAGGTGCTTGTTTCAAAGTGGCCGGGAGCCCCTCATTGTGGAGCTGCGACCACTGATAACCCCCTAGTGATCTGATATGACTAATCCCCTCTAATCCCTAATACACTCCTTAACATGCTCCTAACTGACAGCAGTCGATATGGGTGCACTTCTCTGTCTTATCGCTGATCTCTTTGTGTTTGTAGACTCTCTGCAGTGAAATTTGCTCTCCCGCTCATCCTTCTGACTGCGGATCACCGCCACATCTGCATCAGTGTCGCGCACGTTTAGCTCTGGGCGCCTCCAGATAAGCCAGGGCTTGATCATAGTTTGGAAATGATTCGCAGAAAGTCGAAGGAACGGCGGGGTGGGCCGGCGGTGGAGAATGGAGTGTGTTTTCTGCCGCAGTATCCGCCGTCGATGCGCTTTTTCCCTGCTTTATATGTGTCTCCTGTCGGACAGCCTGATGAACTGCACAGGAGGTCGGGATGTGGACGATGTCTACCCGATTGGGTAGCCTCTCTCAGGAAAGAAACGGTCCCAGCAGAGTTATTTATTGACAGCATTGAGATGTGTCTCTGGTCAGGTGCTTCTCTCAGCCATCCCTCAGGTGCTTATCTATCAGTTATCAGTGCAGACAGAGCACAGACCCAGGTTGTATTTCTGTCTGCTATTGTAATTACATTGTAATTGATCTGAGTGTGTGGCTGGCAGTAACTTTGCTTCCCTGTCTTTCCTCCAATAAAAGAAAACCTTCTGTTTCTGGGCTAAAATATGATCAGAACAGAAAAAAGCATAAATATTTAGCACAGTTTTAAATTTATTGTGAATTTTTTCAAACATCTATTTGAACAACTTATTCAAACACTGAATCTTCTGCTTGGTGATTGCGATCGGTTGTGGCTGGTCATTTCTCTTTGTAACATGAAAACCTGGAACTCATTGAGATGATCTAGCAAGGACCAGATTTACACAAGTCGGGAAAGTTTTTCACAGCAGATTCTTGGAACATCAGTTTTAAACAATTGTGTGTAAGAATAACTTATACAAATCATTACTACTTTGCAAAGATATGGAAGCAAACCCAAAATGTCTGACTCAGGTGAAACCAAACTGGTCTATATTTTGAGGAACACCCACTAAAGATGAAGCTGGAAGTTACTGGAACACCAACGCCGTTCCCTGTTGTGGAGCCAACGCCTTGAATCTGGACGAACATCTTCATCTGGCTAAAATAAATAAACATACCAGTTTGTGTTTGGGTCACAAATCGGTTCAGAGTATCGTCTTGCATCCAGGTATGACGTCTGCTCACCTCATAGACTTTCAAAAAAGTATCCCACACCAACAACATGGACTGTCAACTACTGACGACTGGTGCAGAGCTTGTCCAACTGGGATTTTGGAAAACTTTCACAAACTGACCAGAGACACATGAAGGAATCCTCATGAATTCAAAGTCTTAAATTAATTTTTGAAAAATCTATGTTGACCTTAAATATGTTAATCACAGGCCTTAAATTTTGTCATGGCAGGACGTTGTAATATTTTATATTCATAGTTATTTTTCCTGCCGGACCTTTCTGTCACCCAAAAGTTTGAGCCATTGCGTTCTGTGACTTGATAACTATCTGCTAATATACCCTTGCTAGCTAGAAAGCTAGCTTTTTTGAGTCTGTCATGGGTAAGTCCAAGTTTATCTCCGTTTGAATAGATGGCATTCGTCTTAGCCATTTGCTCATTTCTGTTGCCAACCCAAACAATGATACATGATCTTTGTGAGAAAAAGCTCGGCACTTCGGGGGTTAAGACTGTAGAGAGCCACATGCTGTTTGAGAAGGACAAAGCTGCTGCCAAGAGCCACAAACAGACAGCAGAAATGTCACAGTTTGATCCGCTGCCGTGGCTAAAGCTCCCCAGAAAACCAGCGCCGCTGCTGCTACTAGCACTGAACTAAGTACAACTCTGAAGTCGGAGGTTTAGTGAATTTTAAACATGGTCGATCAAGCACTAGTCTTACCTATTGAATAATTTTATATCAACAAGGTTGTTACTATGGAGGAAAATACAGTTGAGAGGTAGGAATGAAGCAGAAAGAGCATGGAAACAGAAGATAAAAAACAGCCACAGATGACAAATATGGAAATAGATTAGTTCTAGACATTAATGCCTGTTCATTTTAATGTAACAGAGTGACATGATCTATAGCTAATATCACAAGTAGTACCATTGCTTTCTCAGTGCTTTGGGATTTTATACATTTATGTTGTGATAAAGGGCTTAAATTTCATTCATAATGGTCAAAGTCTCAATTTGAGTTGGTGAAACCTGCAGAATCTCTGATTCAACATGTTTTATTGCTGTTTGCTTTATGTGCTAACTGTAGAGGTTTGCACATTGTAGAAAGCTTTTATGCTGCTTTCAGCTTCCCATACAGACATGAATGTCAACAAGAAGTCATTTGCTTTTATCTAAACAAGATGTGTAATTGAAGCAGACAAAAGACAGCTGATGGATGGGATCAGCTGTTCAGCATGGAGGGGTAGTGTCATTCTGACTCTGCCTCACCTCAAGTCAACACATTGATTGGAAGTAGTTTGACATTCCAAGATAACAATGGTCTCAAACACATAAAAACAGTATTGGATGTTCTTCATGAAGCTCCACATCTCTTGATTCTTCCAGTTCTGTGTTCAACCAGTTCTGGGTTAGGCTTAGTGTTTTGTCAAAATGGATGATGGTGTCAAAGTGTATCCTTGAGGTGCAGATTGATTTAAAGTTGCTACCTGTATCCATAATAATAGATCTTATGTGAATTGGAGATTTGTTTTAAAGGATGTAAATAGAAATGTACAAAGAACTATTAAAAGTCCCAATTTACTGTGAGACTGACTCTGTTGATGAGTGGATGGAGGAGCCCCTGTGGAGCCGCGCGCCTCCATGTCCAGATCATCTTTACTGGGATTAACGATCTTGTTCATCCGAAGTCTGATATTTTTCTATTTTCTGTGCCGTCACCTTCCAAACAACAGACGGTGCGATCCGTGTACCATTCCAATCACGCATATTAACCAGCCCTCGCCGCCCCATCAATCTTCCCGCCGCCCCTTTGTAACTGATGCTGAAATGATGTTATAAATGATGTTTGAAAATATCCGCACGCTGCCCTGCATCAGCAGTCTGAAGGCCTATCAGATGTTCTGCGCACACATCTGTGAGCTGTATTCACCTCGGGGAAATTAGCAATCAACCTTTTACCAGCCAACACCTGGATAAGGAGCGCTGCACCCCCTCCACTCACCCTCACCTTCCAGCCCTTCGTAATGTCAGGTCACACACCTTCCTCGCCCGTTGCGCTGGGGATGTTTTTGTTATGTTGGTACTAATTTCACACTGCTAATCACTGTCGTGCTTCGGAATTTGCACGTTGACTCGTTGTGTGTAACAACAGCAGCCTGAAAGCAGCTCTGAAAACCGCCGCAGCTCTTGAAGCTCTTGTGCAGTCTAATGTAAGTATGCACGCTCTCCCTCATGATCCCTCATTTATCATTTTGACACTGGCTACTTTTTTGAAGTGGAGAAAAATGTTGCAGTCAGCTCTTCCTTTGGTCTTCGGGAAAAAAAAATATGTGTGAATGAGAGCGTGTGCGCCGCGCGTGCGTACTTTCAACTGCTCGCAATAGATAGAGGGCGGAAGAGTGCGTGTGTGTGTCGGGGTGTGTGTGCGTGTGTGTTTCTGTGCATCACATTGTGTTTGTGTACATGCATCAGTATGATTAAGGAGCATGGAAACGTGGCACTGGCTATTTACTGCTGATAAACCAGAGGGTGCATTTGTTGTTGTGTTGCATCGCCATTTTTCTGTTCGCTTGTTATTCCTTTTATTCAGATCCTGTTTTATGTAAGACAAATTGGATGCTATTTTAAGGAGCTTGTTGACCTGATGCAGCATAAAAAAACCATCACCGAGCACCATTTTAGCTCACTTACTGAAATCTAACTGCTCCATGTCATTCGGCCACCTCCCAGTTCACTTCTGACCCAGAAACGATGCTTAGAAGAAACACCTGACATTTACCTGAGCTGCGGCCTCATATCCCCGTTAAATGGCATCAGCAGGTATCCGAACAGGTATCTGTATTGACTGTGATGGAATCAATCGTTGACATTATGATCCTTCTCACAGTTTGCTTGTGGAGAGCCTCTGATAAACACTCTGATCCATCTAGCTGCACAGGGGGATAATGTTACTTGGCGTTTCTGTTGTGTGTGTGTGTTGGAGTGTGTCGTGGCAGGTTACAAATGAGTTTGTTTGTGTTCTGGCCGCAGAAACCTTTTATGCCCCAGGCTGTGTGTGTTGTGTGGGTGGGTCTTGGAGAATGTGATAGAGACTGAGGATGTGTGGAAGAGTGTGTGTGTGTGGGGGTGTGTGTGTGCGCCCAAATAGCTTCATATGAGTGGGTTGGTTATGAGTTTAAAAGTGCTTTTTTTGGTTATTTTGCCTCTTGTTACCACCTTAAGCCATATAGCCTCCTGTCCACTTGGTTTCGATCTCGGCGCTCATGCTGAGGTCAAACAGGTGACCTATTGGTAAAAGTGCCTTGCGTGCCAATAAATGCCTAGCAGTATTAATCACATAGGAGCCCTCACTCTGTGAAGAGGTCAATGCTTTAAAGGGCACCCAGAGAGCTGCCTAAGACTGAAATACAGCCAGGCCATCTTTCCGGTTGAATGTACCAAAAGTTTTATTAGTTTCCCCAATGAGGTCAGTCCGCCCTGCATAAATGAAATCTGTCGATATCCCAGTATAGGCTTTTGGAACTTGATTGTGAGGCATCTGTCAGATGCATATTTCATTCTAAATTTAGTTAGCCGGCTGTAAGTAATGCATACATTACCACCGGCTTATTTCCCAATGTACACGGCTGCAGAACATCTGTTTTTCTATTAAGCGAGAGATGAAATATTAATCTGAAAGCAAATCTGGTGCGAGTCAAGTCACTGACAGACCGCAGTGACAGCTGCTGTGAAAGTAACACCGGCATGTCAGGTGTCTGCCTCGATACATCTGATCACGACATCAACACACACCGTAGCTCAGAGCCAAAACATGAACGGCTTCGCCAGATCAAATGGACTGTTTTATTAACTGGGTCGATCTAAGCTGGTAATTGCAGCGGCGGTGGCTGTTGGAGCGACGCTCCGTTGATGTGGTCTCAAAGAACACGTGCACACCTGCAATTTCACCTCTGTGGTGTAGTTTGGGTGTACAAATGGGAAGATGAAAAGGATTAATGTGTGAGGAACAACCAGTGTTTGCTCCAGCAACAGAAAAAAAGCACAACATATATGGTTGAGCTACAGAGAAAAATACGGATCATTTTGCACAGAATTTAAAGCTAAATCAACTTAAACTTGCATCATGCAGCCGCTACGAATATGATGACGGCTGAAAAGAAAGCACACCCTTTATAAAGTCATGGTGTAGTCAAAAATATCTGATCTTTAGCAGATTGTGAAGAGACACCGAAGAGATGAAGAAAAACTACATACACCCTTAAATTGAAAAGAGGAAGTACCATGCAGGTGTTGCAGATCAAATTCACCTCAACAAAAACAGAGTTTCAGTCGTTTGTCTGGAGCTGAAAGCATTAACAAAACATTATGCCGAGATATAAAGGGCTCGTTCACACCAGCATTGTTTAGTCTCCTTTAATCCACTCTAGTTCCAGAAAGTCGAGTTCCTTTGAGGAGGTGTGAATGCATAATCAATGTCAAAAAAGCAGACTCTGGTCCACCTACAAACTTTGCTCTCGCTTCTGTTAAAGTGAACTCTGGTGCCGTTCAAATGCATATGTGAACGCAAGCGGGCCGGAGACCGCTCCAAAAGCAGGAACTACAGCGCAGGGCATTTTGGGTAAAAACATATACAACCGTCTATTGTCAGTTGGAGGAATGGCTCGTGGTCTCTGGCCATAAAAAGAGAAATCCTACAACCGGTAAAATCAGCACTCCATTTTTCTGTACATTTACAGAGAACCGCAGCAGCAGAAAATGGAACAAATGTTGGTCCCCAACTGAACAGAGTCTACTGGACTATCAGGTGTCAAAACATCCTCAGAAGACTGAACAAGAGTGTCTTTGAAGGGTTGTCAGCAGAATAATTAACAAAAGAGTCAATTTGGTGAGGCCCTGGGAAGAGGTTCCCACATTTTCTCTTGAAGATGTGCCGAGCCGGGCTCCATGGGTGAAATCTCTGCCACCAGACACTTGCCAGCATTCCCCAATAAAAAAGTTCTACACCTCCAGATTTGATAGATGTTTGGTGTTGTAGGAAGTTTAAAAGACCAGGGAGTTTATGTTAACGTCCTCGATTGTCAGCAAAGCTTTAAGTTCCTTCCAACTCTTTATGATATGCGTCACATCCATCATATTGCTTAATTTCGTTGTATTATTTCTTTATTGTTTATTTGCACGGGGACAACTGTTAAGTATAAACAGAACACTAACATTTATGGCATTAGCTAATTTGCAATGTATGTCCCCAGAGGGGCCTTTAGCAACATAAAACAATTTAAAAGCCAATAAAACAACATAGCAAAATAAAAATCATTGAAAGTGGATCTAATGCGCTAAAATATGTTTGCCTTCATTAACAGTTTACTTCCTGCCCTCCATCTGAAATCGCGGCGCATTCGTGCATCATCAAAATCACGTGACTGAAACTCAACTATTGGATGGAAATGCAGCTTATGACTTCCTGTTGCTTCATATCTAAAACAGCCTTTTTATTTAGTTTTGACACTAATATACTCATACATATTTGGTCAGTTTTGGTAAAGACCAGATCATTTTTAGTGTCCTTTATTGCTAAGTCCTTGTCTAACAGTGAGTGTGTAATAGAAAAATGCTTTGTGGTTGGAAATGTGTCGTTCAGTCAGGAGAAAATCAGACGGACAGAAAAACCACCAAAGTCTATTTTTGTTCAGCACAAAAAGTCCCCAGACTCTTTGGAAAGCAGGTGTAATAGATTTAACATTAATCACTAAATACACAATCCACCCATTGAATGTATCAATCCACTCAATGAATTCATTGAACAGAAGGAGATCCATACTATGTAATTATTGCCCTCTAAATAGCCTCTGTGAATACTTGAAAAGCTAACTGTATGTCAATACTGCTCAAAGGCGGATTCTATTGACAAGCGGCATTTGAAGAATTTAGTATTTGGCTCGGTTGCAGGGTGACGGGCGCTGGACCTCGACTGGAGGAGCCTCCACTGAGTGTTTCTCATCAACAATTCAAGCGGTGCACAAAGATTTATTTTAGAATGGTGCAACAGCAGCTTCTGCTTTCTGTAACAAGCTAACTACTCCACCATCTTTGCAGCATCTGCAACGGTTTGCAGCTCTGTGCAACACCAGGGCTTCTACGGCTGAGGTGTTGCAAAAAGGTCTAAATTAGAGTAGCTTAAGGTTAAACTTTGCCTTAGTCCTGTTAATACTAGATGTGTTTTTTTCAGGATACTTCAAAAAAAATTATGCAACCCTTGCACCATTAAGAGGCAAAAGGGCACAACAAACTAAAGAAATTATTAAAAATCCAAGAAATCTTGCACTCAAAGACTGGAATGCTTCTCAGCACTAAATTATAAGGTGCTAGTAGTATTTTAAGCCAGAACAAGCTTTGAGTTCCAACTTTTCCCTGACATACTGTAAAGTTTGAAAAGTTGTATTGGAGGACACCTACCCCAGTGTTGATGTTTAAGTCCTGAAACAGTGAATGAAAGAAGAGCAGAGCTAATACCTGGAGATGATGGAGGAGTGAGTCAGATACAGCTCATCCTCTGGAGCAATTCAAGGCTTTGTTTCTACAATACAGGGAACAGAAAGGGATTCAAAGTGAAATGTGAATTATTTAGTTAAAAACAAGTTGTTTTTTAGTCTCTGTGCTTCAGATTTCAGCATGATGGCAGCATGATCTGGATCTGGGTGGACAAATAAACCAAAGTGAACCATAAGTTGCCATCAGCACGGCTGACCTGCATGATCCTCCTCTTCTGAGTTTAATGTTGCTACTAGTACAGCAAAACTCTGTCACTTTGTTCCTGAGCCTGATACAGAGTTGGCTTTCCTGACTGCACTACTTTTATGTGTTTAAGTCTAAATAGACAAGCTGTCTGTGGAAAACTAAGTACACCCTTTGCAGCTTCAATAGGATTTACGAGGGAAAGTAGCAGCTAGTTTAAACGAGAGTTTTGTCAGTTCCAAATGTGGAAAGAAATCGACAGCAACCGTAGAGAAGCAACTGCTGCTGCCCATCAATCTGGGAAGAGTTGTGATGTCATTTCCAAACTCTCTGGTGTCCATCATTCCACAGAGAGAAAGATTGTTCACAAGTGGAAAAAATGTAAGTTAGTCACCAATCTTCCAAGGGAGCGATTGTCACTGGAGACAATTTGTTGTCGTTGTGGATTCAGCATGTTGTGAAACCAGAAGCCAACATTTTTGAAACGGGATTCCAGAGTGGATACATTTCAAAACATCAGATTCATATTTCTTTTTTCAAATGATAAGAAACATGGCGCTTTTTTGGCCCGGCATACCTACTACACCGTGTTTCTTGGCGCTGCAACTCATCGTGTGGATGCACATTTTTTCTTAATCATCTATGAAAATATACCATGTTTGTCTCCATGTGTACAAGATTTCAGTTCAAGCTTCCAATATTCAGAGAAAATTGCAAAAAAGTCAACATATCCATCTCTACAGGTTTTAGAAAGTATGGTAAGGTTTGTCATTACATTTAAAAGAAGAAGTTTGGTGTGTTTTGACAGGATGTCAGACGCAGAATTGATGACAACTGAACAATCTCTTTAACATAAAAATGTAAAGACAAATCAAAGATTTTACCATGATTCTAATATCTGAACCTGGCCAGTTTAGTTTCACACTAAACAACAAACATTAGCAGCACTGTTGAGGTTATAAAACAACAAAAACAAAACTGAGACACAGGATACAATCGACACTGACAGGCATTCAGAAAACAGTTGATGTGAGAACATTTTGAATGGATCTGGAGTAAAGCAGTTGTAGGTGAAAATCTGAGGTTTTTATTTTTAGAGGGTCTAAAACTCAATCACCAATGCCTCACACTGAACTTTAAGCATGGTAGAGGAGGGCTGATGCTTTGGGATTGTTTTCCAGCCATGGTAAATGGGCGGCTTGTAGGTTTTAGATCCTGCAAAAGACCAAAACATTTTCCCGGTTGTAATACTTCATATTTTCAGTCAGATGCATAGCATTAACTTGAAGTAAGCTTAGGAGTTTTAAGGCCTGTTTTGGGGATAAAAAGTGTTTTTAGTAAATAAAACTTTCAGAACTTCAAAGTTTCGTTGAGCTGTCTCAGCTCCAGCAGAAAGCAGATCTATAACACTCCTGGAGGTCAAAAACTCCACAGAGTTGTTCCTTGATTTAGCACTTTTTGTACCATCTCCTCCTTCTGGTCCAGAATGAGCAAACAAAGGAGGAATAGGAAGAAAAAAAAGGACAATAAAAGTAAAAAAGAAAAATTAAATGATACGCAGCATCAGCGACTATACGCTCTGCTCCTGCGTCTGTAAAAATCCTGATGCAGTGCAGTTTAGCAATGCAACATACATTACTAATATGACCCATAAGCTGCATCAGCGTCTTCCATTGTGCTCGGCGCGTCCCTGCAGATCTCCCTGCAGGCCCGGCTGTGTGCCGACACGAGCAGAACTGTCCTCCCTCTTGAGCTAAAGATGCTTGGACATTAGCATACACAGGTTGTCAGTGGTAAATGAATGACAAGACTTTCATCTCCCCATGTGTCAGCCTTGCTTAGCGGTGACACGGTTCAGCGTGGCCGCAATGTGCCACTGTGGTAGCTTCTGGAACCGGCGTGTGATTGAAACCCTGCTTCGCAAAGATTACTTAATAAATGGAATAATTTCACCATCAATAAAATACCGGCTTTTTGACAATGTCAAAAGAGAGCAAGAAAACATCCAATCTCAATCTGTTATAAAAGTTCGCCACACCCTCAGTGCTGCTCTGTGCCGCCACTTAAACCCTAATGAAAACTGGAGATATGCTTTTGTACACAGAGGAAATGTTTGCTGCTGATTTCATGTGTTTTATTGTGCAGATTTAGTGTTTTTCTTCCTCTGCCGCTGCAGAGCGGTTCATCCCGACTCAGGACGGTTATCGCAGGTGAACTCTGCTGCCGACAGTTAAAGGGACGTCAGTTAGTTTTAGTTGGGGATATTTAATCCTCATTAAAAATTTAATGAATGATGGCTCACTTTGGAGAGGAGAAAAAAAAAATAAGTATGAATATTTCATGAGACTTTTCTTGTCTGTCTTGATGACTGTGACTACTTCTGCCAGCTGCTGCTCCAATTTTTTTTTTTGCCTTTTTGGCCTCAAAACCTCCGACATCCTGTCCTCAGAATGGATGACATCTTGATTCCCCGGTAATGAAATCATCACTGGGATATTGCAGACGGTTTTAATTCTGATTAAAAGTCATTTTTTAAAGAGATGACCTCAAACATCTCACTTTTCCAATCTCTGCTCTAATTCTTCATTTCCCATTGCTCTGAGCCGAAGTCCTTAGTTGGCAGAAATCCCCCTGGTGAATAGGAGACGTTTATCAAATTTCTCCATTAATCTGATGTGCTGGGCTTGATTAAAATGCTACCCCACACAGACAACGCAGATGCTCAAAGTGCAGACTTACAGAAATATACAGATTGATACAGATGTGATGGCGCTGCTCCACTCCGTTCGGACGCAGAGGGTGGCTGCGGTTGGGGAATCGATACAGGGAATGCTCTGTGATCGGAGGGGGGGAGAAGAGTTGGCTTTTGTCTTTCGTGTTTATGCTGACTCAGCACAAAGTCAAAAAGGCAGCATGTGACCGAAGGGAAGACTGATGTGCTGAACAGCCGACCCTCCTCCCTCCTCTTCCTCCTCCCTATCTGACCGTCAGGGATTCCATGGAGCGAGCAGAGATTGATTCTCTCCCCACCCAGAGATATAGGGCTTGTTTTTCACATGGGGTGATATGAGACTCGGAGAGAGTCTGGCGGACGGGATGGGATGGGGTCGGTGGGATTGGTATTGGTGGAGATGACAGCGCGGTGATGTGGGGATAGGCAGGGCTGATTGGAGTTGAGAAAGAAGTGAAAAACTGAGACAGAGATGGAAAAGCAGAGGCCTGCCTCATTTCATACATCCTGTGTTTCTGCCTGGCCTGGACTGAGAGATGCGACTGAAAAACCTAGCATGATGTTAGCCTTTTATATCAGTCATTATCAATAATTATTGATTCGTTTTTTGTTTTAAATATCTGAAATACTGCCTAACTTGTCCACAGTTTTCACTCCATGCCATTGTTGTTTATTTTTAAGTAGTTATGAGATGCAAGTTACTCAACAGGTTGTTGCTAGGTAACCAAAATGAGTGAGTTTGTTGATGCCATCGAACTAGCTTAGCTAGCCCTGAAAGATTGAGCGGCTAAAGTCTTTCCTCTGCCTACATCTCCCAGAATTCTGTGCGGTTCTGGATCAGAGTTCAGTGAAATGATTGAAAATACTGTCAGCTGTATTATCGATTGATATTGATCATGTGTCTATTGTGTGGTAGAGGATTAAGGCCACTGAAAAAAAAAGAACTGACTTTTTTTCTCAGAGTTTTTACTTTAATCTTCCAAGATCAAAAGTCAAGATATTGAGATTAAAGGAATATTTTTTTATTTTACTGTTATAAAATTAGTTTTATTGAAACAAATTGAAACCAAATTGAAACAGAAAAGTCAGAATTATTTTTTTTCAGTGGTCCTGATTCTTTTCCGTATTATCACAATATATTTTATTATTGATTTATTGTCCAGCCCTGCGCTCGGCGCTCGGACCCGGCCGGCGCTGCCCTCCTCTCTATAGATCCTCTGTCTTCTAATGCTGATTGATATTAATCAAATTGCCAAGGAGCTCGAATTCTTACCCCAAAAGGCAATTTTCTAAAACGGAGCGGGGTGGAAGTGTGCAGGCTTTTCTTGCCGACTGCTCCTGCCAGGGCCACTGACCCCTGGATAGCACATGTAATGGATGAGTACATATGCCTTGTGCTGTCTCCCTCTCTGTGAGCGGAGGAGACATGAACTAATTAATTACGGGGGGATGTTGGCCGGGCTGGACGCTGACACGATCGTTGTGGCTGTGTGGTTATTGACTACTCCGCAGAGGAAAGTTGCTCATTTAGCAGTGTGTTGCGAGCCTGGGAGGTCACTGATCATTGTGGAAGGAGCATATGCTCTGTGTTTGTCTGCCTCTCGGCTTGTGTTTGCTCCTGTCACGTGCAAGGTGCACGCTCATGGGTGTGTGTGTGTGTGTGTTTTGCCGCTCGCCATTATGGTGAGCAAATTTGCACCTGTCATGTTTCCATCCCCACGCCCCAGTCGACCACACTTATTCTCATTTCACACCTGAAGCACCGGAGTAAACTGAAGCCTGTTATAATGGGCTGTTTTCTATTTCTCAAAGCTCAAGAGTGGTTGTAGACATTTAAAGAACGCTGTGAGTGGAGTAGATTAGAGGGTTATGCCCTTGAACATCCCTGCTTCTCTGTATTATTCTGAAAATATAGATTACAGACTGGGGGTCAGAGGGAGCACCACGGGAGAATATAGAAAACCACTGCAATCATCTCAGCCGCTCCACAGCTCCCATTCACATGTGCTTTTTGAAATTCTAATGTGTGCAAGATGGATGTGGAAAAGTACTCAACTGCAGCTTAGAAACAGATAAATTATGATGGCCGTCCTTTTACACAACAGATTGCCTTAATGGCGGGAACCTAACTGGGGTATCGGCTTTAAATGGCGTACCTCAGGGACCCGCCGCGGTGTTGCACATCAACCTTGCTCTTCAGAGGGAGGAGATGCTTTTCTAATTGCTTTGCCTTCTGACTGTTGGTCCTCCGGCATGTGCAGTGAGGGCCAATGAGAGGCAGAGGTAGGAAGGTCTTCTGGGAGACGAGTTGGGCTTGAGTTGCAAATATTGTCAATGGAAGAGAGGTGGAGTCGCAGTCTGCGGTTGGGCTGTTGTTTTATTTATAAGCTCCAACACAGGCTCTGAGATTCATAGTGGGAATATCATGTACCGTATGCATAATAGGCTTTATGTCTCACAGGTTACAGTGGCTATTGATGGATCTGTGTCTGGATGGGAACCAGTTTAAAGTTTCGAAGAGCTGGAGGTTTGTAGCAACTTTCTCACTCATTGTGTTTTGATCTCTGGAAAGAACATCTTGTACCTTCCACACATTCAGATTATTGCAATAGCAATGTTCACATATTTATTTATTTTCCAAAACTGAAGTTAGAAATGTTTTATACACAGTAAGAAAAAATAAAATTGTTGATAAAAAATATCAGCAACATGAGAATAGTTCCAAAGAAAAAATTACCCACAATTTTCTTGTTTTAGTCAAAATATTTAGTACAGTTGTTCCCAAGCTTTTCCCTGACATGACCCTCCAAACAACATTAAACACACCATCAATCCTACAAAATACATAAAGAAACAACAACTTTTAGAATATTTTCTCTTAATGTTATTCACTTATTCACTATTCCATAGTTATTACATTAATTTATCATAAATGCTGCTTTGCTAACTGTGGTGGAAAGTCATGATTCCTTCTAAGAACACCTAAAGCTGTTTGTTTTAAGAGTTAAAATACCAAATGGCATGACCGCAGACGCTAGCATTGACAGTCTTCCGTATTTCCTCTGTTTGAAGACAAACTTGTTTATATAAATTAATAAATTTCAAAATCTTATGTAGACTTTGAAAGGGGTTAAATTATGTAAAATTCCTTGGAAATATTTCTGAAGTGGCACCACAAAATCAGTGATTTTGACTGCAAAAATCACAAAAACAATAGTGAAACCTGATGTTTACATGAGGGACGTTGGAAAAAAGTGACTATGTTCTGACCTGTTGAAGTAAAGAGCAGAGGAGAGACTCAGGATCTTGAATTATGTTTAAAACTTGGAAGTTCATTTGGAAAAAATATCTTCATAAGAAGGTCTCTATAATAATGTATAAATCAGTAGCCTACACTTTTATGGAGTATCTTTGATTTATTATAAAAAGATTGGCTGAAATTCCTCGAAATTACAAATTGAATTGAATTAAAATTTAATCAGTCATACAGTTATTTTAGATTAAAATTTCTAACCATTTGACATCCCTAATCTTTCTTTATTCAAATAATGTACTTTAAATTCCTACCAGGGTTTCTAAACAACCACAGCATTAGAAAAATACACGGAAACCCGCATAGATATGATTTAAGAGGGGCTGTAATCCATCAATATAATTGGTTAACTGTCCTTTTCAATGTTTCTGGTGGTTGTTTCTGTTGAGACCCTCTTCAAAAGGGCCCCGCTCGACTCTCCACAGAAATAAGAAACCTCAAGGAAGCAGCTACAGTACACAGCTCAATTAAAAAAGCTGTTAATAAATTATACCTTTAGTATCTTTTCTCTCTCTGCTGTCATAAATCTAATAAAGCTAAGGTCTTCTGGGTCTCCTCATAACAGATGAAGACAAAACTCCCCCTGGGACCAATTAGACCATCAGGAAATTACTATCTATTGGATTGTGTACCATTAGAAAAATCATATTGAAGAGCGTTTCCGCAAACACTTGACAGGAAAATAGGTTTTAGGTGTCTCACCTGAGGCCTTGAGGATTTATACCTGTGGATATCATCCGTAGATCTTTACAAGCTAACCGTTTGACCCGGCAGTACCGCCTCCGTCCAGCCGGCGGTCTGGGGACGGGGATGCAGCGCGGATGGGTGACATGAGTGAATTGGCAGGTGGATGTTGTTGCGGGAGGACGGGGGGCGCGGAGTGACTCTGTGATTTGTGCATTTTTAATGGTTGTCCGCAGGTGCTTACGCAGCTCCTAGTTACTGCCCATCCAAACTGTCATGGCATTAAACCCACCAGCCTGAGAAACGGGCACTTCCTCTGGACACCTCAATAATTTAGTGCATGTGTTTACAGAACGTTGACAAAGTCAAGTGCACCGGCACTGTATACATCCCGGGATGAATAATACATGTGGCCGTTTCAAGAATGTGCCTAGTGGTATGGAAGTTCAGATCTACCACACATAAGCAGAGTAAATGTCCTGACATTTCAAATATCCACTGCGCCGAAATGTGCTGAACGAACAGAACTGCTCAGACTCCCTGTGAAGAGGGAGAGTTGGTTCGGAGGTGGCGGCGCCGGGTGGGTGAGGGGGTGGGGATTGTTCTCCAGAAATAGTTTCTCTCTCTCAGAACAATGGCCTCAAACAAACCCGGCATGGCCATGGGCTCCTCGTTGGGACGTTTGAAGCCTCGTTGCTTTTATCTGTCGTTTGTGATGCTTAGGAGAATTACAGACGGCGGGAAAATGCGGGTGTTAAGCCAGAATTACATTCTTGTGTTTTTCTGTGTAGGATTGGAAATCCAAACCATCATCCCCGGTGGAAGGCGGAGGGATGAGAGAGATATATAAAAATAATAATAAAAAAAAAAAAAGATAAAGAGCTGCAGAAAGGAGGCCAGGAATCTACATAGCTTGTTTTTTCCTCTCGTCTTCCTCCAAATGAAGTGGTAGAATCTCATCAGAGTGGAAACGATGACTAATCAATTTTTTACAGCCCCTCTGGTGCAGCAGTCCAGGACATGGAAGAGTCTCCCATTTTTACTTGTTCTCACTTAGGTTGACACGAACAAATCACAGCTTCTGGTAACGATCCGCAGGATGAATCAGTGGTCCGCTTCACATCCGCTTTATTTTTATCCTTTTCCCAAAAAAATAAATTAAAACAAACATGTCATCCCCCCAGTCTGCGCGCCATTTTGCAGTGGACACAGAAATAAACCATCTCCTTCCCCATCACGGGGATTTTTATGCATGCTGTGACATGTGTGCACTGCAGTGGATCACATTTCAAATGGAGTTATTTGCAGAGAAGACATTATACAATATTGTGTTAGACCTGTGTACACTGCATACGCAAACATGCACAGACATGGCTTACATTTTGTTTTCCCCTGGTGACATTGTTGTCTCTGAAATGAGCAGACAGTCAACATTTCCTGTTTGTTTCACTGTATGTATTATTCTGTCTCTACTGGAGTCTGCAGCAAAAAATAAGGAGCAATGCTGTAATCTAAATTACTGCTTAAAGTAGGAATATGTTTTCCCACATAATTCAGGTTTAGGTTTGGTAAATAAGGCTGAAAAAAAAACATAAAAATGTCACACTATTCCCCGTCATACCTCTATTGCCAAATATGAAATGGCAGATATGATGCTGGATCTGTGAGACACAAGTTGGTTTATTTTTCTATTAAAAATATAAAATTAAAACAAAAAGAAACATATTTTCCCGCCTTTTAACTTTACAACACAATCTGATAATTTATTGGATTGAAGGCCGTTCATCTTAATGATGATCGATGAGCTTCTGGGGAGAAGCGAGCCCGCAGCATCATAGATTCTCCACCGTACTTAACAGTGGTTATGAGGTGCTTTTCCTTCATTTTTATACACCTTTTATGTTTACTGCCACCACTAGTAAAACTGTGGATAAAGCTGTTATGTTCTAAGTCATTATAATTCCATTAAAGACCAATTTTTTACTTTTAAAAAATAAACTTTCCTAAATAGAATGTTTCCCTCTTCTTTCATTTTAAAGAGGATCTAAGAGAAAAAGGCCTTTTTGTCTCATATCATATTGCTATCCAATGGAAATGACATGAAATCATTTAAATTATTTCTAGAGACTGATTAATTAATCAGTTCACCAATCTAACAATTATTTACACAAAATTAATGTTGATGTCAATTAAAGTGGCACCACCAGTGTAGGAACTGGTGAATTTTAAGTATATTAAAACTGAAAGTTGCAATTCAGCATTTATTTCTACATTTAGTTTATGTTGGCTTGGTTTGATATGGAGACATGTTTTAATATATTTGCAAAAGAAGAAATTCAGTTAATAGAAATGTGATATTATACAAGACCTTAAGAAAATGTTTATGTAAAAATTTAACTTTTCTTCTTTTTTTAATATTTATTTCTAAAAACAATAAAATTTCACCATTAAATCTACTATAATCACTAAATTAATTATATAATCTAATTTTGTTGATTTTTTTTAAAGGACAATTACATTTACAGACATGCCATAATCAATTTTATTTATGGATTTGGTTATGCAACGTTTTTATTTCTGTTTCATTTGTTACTTTTGTGTTTAATGTTGGATATTTAAACTATCTTCCAGTGTTAAGTGTTCTCTGCAAAACTTAATTTATTAGTCTTTGAGATGGTGAACTTGCATCGTTTCAAAATTTTCTTAAAACAACAATATTATCATTTATTGTAAAAGTTACAGGACAATTTATTTGTTGTGAAGGACCAACACAACTTGCACAAATGGACCAAAAGTGAAAGCAGGTGAAAAATGGAAATAAAGAGATGATGAAGCAAATTAACCTGATGCTGAAAATATTTTTATGTTGTTTCTTTTTGAATGCAAACCGATTCCTCCCTCATGCTGGACTGGATGTCGATGGGAATGGTGCTGCTGTAAGGAATGTAATGTAAAAACTTTAGTATTTGAGTCTGAACCCTTTTTATCACCTCAGGTTATATTTACAATATGACAACTTTATGATTCTCTGAGTTTTGTGAGCAGATTGGTGAGATTTTCTGTGTTTTTTTTACATGTTTTAATGGCGTAAAAAAGTCCAGACTCTCAGGATAAAGTCTGGATAAGAGAACAGAAACAAGGTGCTGAGAGAACTTTGCTTTTTGGAGACTAATCAACTGGTGTGGTGGCTTTGAGCCACACTGTGGTGAAGACTAATGTTGCTGCATAAAGTTCAGTGAAATTATTGATGATATTGGTTTGGAAATGTGTTTACTCATTGCTATACAACACTGTGGTGTTACAGTGACTTATTAGGTGTGTTGTGCTCCAAAAACAGAGCTACATGATTTTCTACTTTCCATTGTGCATAAAACAAATGAATATAAAAAGTAAAATAAATTAACTCCTGTGAATGAACAGTACTGGTAGATGTTGTGAAAAGACATAGAAGAAGTATAATTGTACTCTGGTAACATATATTAGTGTAGATTCACTGTGGATGGAACTTTTCTGTGCAGAAATATGTGAAACTGCTCATGATGATGTCAGTTCCTGAAATACTGGGAAGCTGAACTTTGCTCCAATCTGATGGTTGAAGAATCTGAATAACAGATTAAAAACAATAAGTATCTTTTTTGTTGCGCCCATAAGTTTATTCAATAATTTAGCAGCAAAATGTTATTTTGTTGATGTTACTTTTTAAATCACAGACTATGCAATGAACACCATTAAAATTTTTAATCAAATCTCATTCCTAATTAAACTACATCCATAGTTGAGCCTCCAATTAACTCAGATGTCTGTTAACCTATCAGAAGTTTCCAACACTATGACATCATCATCATCTGGGCAGAGACAGTAATTATTCTTCATGTAAACGTCTGACTGTAAATATTCTTTCTCTCATTCTGGTGACTTTTTGAGAAGAACTTTTGAGAAGTTTTTGTTTGATTTAACTTCAGAAAGTGAGAAAAAAAAATGTGTCTGTCTTTTTATTCGAAAGACATTCTGGTTGTTAATTCCTCTTTGTAGCTCAGAGGCCGGGATCCTCTGTAGCTTTTCATTACTTTGGCTATTTAATGTAAATGTGCTAAATTGCCAATTTGTTCATTTCCATAGGAGAGGGGGATTTCACCAGTTAAAAAATTCATGACACATGCTTTGCTCTTACAGCGGAATAAATCTTTATTATCATCACTGCGATGAAGAGCTGGCAGGAAGTGGCAGGAACCCAGTTTGCCTGGAAGTTCAGTTTGAGCTGTAGAGAAGGAAAGAGGAGAAGATGTGCGTTTTGTTGGGGTTGTTTTAGGATTCTGGACAGTGGTTGTATGTACGCATGTCTGCAGCGTTCACCTGAGGGGGGAACATGTTGATGCGATCTGACTCGTGATTGAGCCGCTGTCCCTCTCTCCCTGCTCAGATTTATGACTGAGAGGATTTGTGTCCAGTTGGGGTACGGGCAGCTCAAACTTATCTTGCTGATCGACAGCCTTGTAGATTTCCTCGGTGGATTTATGTGGCGTTGTCGGGGGGCATCGCTCCGCGCGCCGCATCCCATGCCTTCTCCATTTTACACTTTGTCTGAACTTTACGTTTCACACACAGCTTTGTCTTCCTGCTCCGAATGGCTCTCAACCTCCAGCCTTTTTTACTGGGAATGCAATTATTTATGCTGCAGCACAGAGACAGACTTTATAAGGAGTCGCACGTTTTATCTAATTTTTGTTCGTCTCTGAAGATGGGCGATAATGGTGTTGAATTACTTGTGGCGCCATATATAGAACATTTTTTTACAACATTATTTTAAAGTCAGCATGATTTATGAGGGCCAGACTCAAGACGTGATGATCGTAATTAATCTGAACCGTTGTGAGAGGAAAAGGCCAACCACTGATCTATACACGGCATATGGCTGAGGGATCTTATTCTCCCTGCACCAAATCGCACTCCTTTCACCTGAATCAGCATGTTTGGCTTCTCTATGCAAGGCTGCGCTGCCAGATTCCAGTCATCCCGTCATCACTCTTTATCATATATGCCTCTTTAGACATCTGGTTTGATAGGCGTGATCTCCAAAACATTCTGCAGTGACTCCATCTGTTGTTTCTGCCCACAGACGGAGAGAAAAAGCAGAATCATCATGCATGTCTGGCCGCGTTTCACAGTGAGAAACATTCAGGACGGTATTTGTTGCCCGCTTGCTCTGGATTGAGATAAAGGCTCGCATTTTAACCTTTTCAAATGGAGCACTTCTGCAGAAACAGAGAAAGAAACATCCAAGCTTGAAGCTGGCAGACAAAAGAGACACTAGTAGCTGAAGAGCTGGAAAGACAGAGAAAATTCTGAGTAATATTGATCTTAGTTAATTAGATTCCTATCTGGTCTCAGGGGACTGGTGTTCCGGCAACACATTTCAGAGTGAAGAAAGTGGCTGAGAGATATACCAGTATATGAACTCGGTTAATTTAATTTCAAAGCCCCGAGAACAAAATGTGATTTGATTATTGGGAATATTTTTCATGTCTAATTACAATTTCTCTTTTCTCTCCCTAAAGTTTACCTAAACTCCATTTTCCCCATGAATCCTAATGAAGCTCAGTCCTTGTTTATAACTAATGACCAAGTGTTTATCCCCAACACCACCTTAATCCCACCACCACAATGCGGTGCGGTAATTCAATATGAAGCGTAGAAAAATTAGATTTGAAATTGAGCTTTGATATTGTTAGTTTCTCTACTCATTGAAGCTAAATGAATTTGCACATTGAATCTCTAATTAGAAGGTATTTTATTTCACTTTACCTCAAGTTGACGCCTATGCAATAAAAGGTATTATAGCGGTAAGTCCAATTACATGCTTGCAGTGTGTGAACAGGTTCCAGATGTGATGCAACATTTTCAGCTCTCACTTCCTTTGTTTGCTTCAGGCTTTCTGCACATTTTTCATAGAAATCCTTCATTTCCTGGAGTGACCAGTGACTGAGCAAGGCCTTTCGACCCTCTCTCTTTATAAGTGATACGGAAAAATGAGCAAAGAAAAACATTTTGTAGAGCAATTTACATGAAATACAATAGAAGAAAAATACCTGATATTTGTTAGAAATGTGCTGATCTTTAATTCACTACTCATGAACTGATTGGTCTTTTCTAAACAAATGTACAGAACTATCCCAACCCTTTTGGAAAAACAGCCATATGGTAGAGATAAACGTCTAAAGACAAGAGTATTTTGAATTTTCCAGGCACATTTTAGATCACAATCAAGTAACAATTTTACCTCCAGTTGTTATAAAAATGCTGTAAATGTCAAACATGACTTAAAACAAATTCTACTTTGCAATTTGATGCCTTGAAATGAACCTGTCTCTTTAAGAAGCTCCTGCTCTTTGTGACACCAAGCCTTCAGCGCATCACAACAACAGTGCTCCTCATTATGCCATTTATTAACATTCTGATGAGCTTTCCACTGAGAAGTAACTTGTATTTTTTGTGTGACAAAGTGTTTACGCACCGTATGAATGGTTGGTACAGAAACGTGAAGGATTCCTCAGACATGCATGAAAGAATCAAAGCAACTTAATGAGGGAATAAAAAGATATGATTAAATAAACCTCACAGCAGTAAATTGTACATCATAAAATTTAAGTAATCTGTTGCTGTTTTTATGGAAAATAAATATATTCATGCATATCTATCTCTACTGCAGATTGTCTTTAACCAGAGCATGCTATTTTTTTTAATTGTACACTATTAATTTTGTGATCCTGAACATTTTTTGTCTCTTATTGTCATTTTTATTACCTTTGCTCGACTCTCCGTCCTCCCACTTACATTTAACTTGTTACTGTGAGCTGAGAGGTAACCTGGTACATCTATTCTAACTCTGTGCAATGCGCCATGATGCTGCCACCACCAGGCTTAAAATCTACTGAATTCAACAGAAATAAAACAGAAAATGTACATACTGAGCTGTTAGTGTCACTTAATGTAGCAAATAATTAAATTATAAAAAAGTTAAGATAAAAATGGAAGATTATTAGGTGGAGCTGAGAAGTAATCTCTCAAAGAGAGCTCTGACTGTCTGCGTTATTGATCCACATGATCAGATCAGATACAATAATAAGATCCTTCAAACACACAGTTGCTGCAGTTCTTTCCTCAAACAGGAGGAGACACTAATGAGAACAATCATCTCATTCCACAGCAGGAATGTCAGCAGAGGCAGAAGAGCCAAACACAATGTTCATCATTTCTATAAACAGATCAGGTTTTAAAACTGGTTTAATAAAAATGAGAGAAACTTGAGGAACATGTACACAGACGTCTACATGGGAAATCTTGCCCAAAAAAATGCAAAAAAAAAACTGTCAACATGTTTTGCACACTTTAAAAAATTTACTTGCTCAGAAGAAAAGAAAATTTTGACCATATTTGGTCAAAAGAAACGTGTCTATAAAGTAAAATACATTAATAAATGTACATTTACTATATTTGACTTTTTAAATACTAAAGCTTTTTATTCTTCACAATGAACTCAACAGATGCAACATCACAAATCAAACTAGAGCGTACATTTAGAATATGCATGTCTTCAAGTTTTATTTTACTGAGTTCACATAAAGTCATCTTCTGAAAGGAAGTGTTTAGTGAACACACAAATCACCGTCTTTAAACTGCGGTTTTTCCATACCTTCTAATTAGTTCAGGCTAATTCATGAAGAGAAAATCATTTCTATTTTAGAATGTAATAGAAAGACAGAGGGAGAAATAATTTTACCAACAGCCAAGTGACGGGCAAACAGAACACACTGCACCTAAAACATCCAGTAATAGTACAAAAACTAAATGTGTAATGAATAGACGACGACTCCTAACTTACATAAGTGAACCGCATTGTGCTTTTTAAATTTGAGTTGTGCAAAAAGGCTTTGTACAAAAATATAAACATATATTTTGCATGTAAGTTAGACAGAAATGTCATGTAAGAAATCTTTTGCATTAAATTTAATCTGTAACTCATGAACAGATTCTTCTGTGATGCCCAGAACTGAAAATACTGGCAGAAAAGAGACTTTAAAATTCTTGCATATCCCTACTACATGTTTTACACCAAAGCCTTCATACTTTTACAACTTGTTAGCCAGGCTGTCCATTAATAGTTTCACTTAATCTAAACCTCAGTATATCGGATGCTTGAAACTGAAAATGAAACTGAGTTTTTGCCATACCTTCTAATTATTACGACTAATAATTCGACCACTTGTTGGCACTCAGAGCATTGAAATTCTATATCCAGATGGTAAATCAACCCTTAACTATGAGAAAGTAAATGAATAAAACAAGATGTCGGGGCAAAATTAATTACCCCATCCTGATGCAGCAGAACATTGTGAATTCCACGCTGTTGATCCGGATTCACACTATTCAGACTTAATGATCCCTAAAGTCTCCTTCATTTCCTCATCAGTGTGTTTGTAAACATGTCAGTACACGTCTACAGAAAGGAATCAGTGTGACAGTAGCTTTTGGATAGTCTGGAAACATTTTTTCCAGAGCTGTAACTTTCTAAAAGCATACTCCAGATGTCTCCAGGCCTTGTGGATGTTCTCACTATGTTCCCGCTCTGCTGTGGGGTTTGCTGGTTGATGTTTGGGTGCAGGAACCCAACGTCCCGGTGCCACTCACCAGGTCGATGGCTTTCATAATGGCTTTAAAAGGTCACATGTGTTGATTAAAATGACTGATCATTAAACGCATCCACTAAATTGAATTGAAGTGAATTGAATCCAGCTGTGGCACACACACAGACACCCGCGGGCCATGTCCAGGGGAGTACGGGGCCATTTGCCACGGCTGGATGCAGAAAGGGACCGAATACATGGATTAATAGAGTAGGTGGCATTCAGTTGAGAGTTTTTTTGTTTTTTTGTCACATGAGGGAGCGTTAAATACTTTCTTCAAAACTGGAGATGGAACACAATGCAGATGAAGAGAGACGTGCAGCCTTAACACATGCTGAAAAGGATTATCCATGTATTCTCCTCTCACTTGTCATCATTTATCTCTTACATATTATTTTTGCGCCGCTCTGGCTACAGCAGATTCTGGCTTTGCTGCAAGGCAATTGCTCTCATGCATAGCAGGGGAATTTATTGCTCTGCTCTGCTACAGATCCAAATGTATTACCATGAGGCTGCTGGCTGTATGTTGGGTAGAGGAAGCAGGGGTGGGGGGGGCACCTGGGTGTTGCTGAAAAATCCCGAGCAGCTCCCCGCCCCCAGGCGTCTCGTTGTATGGGGGCTATAATTGTTGCTGTAAATTCTGCCGCTCACCAACGCCCCTGTCTTAACCGCCCATTACGCATGGTTCACTACGGCCCTTGTTGATTGCAACTGTCAAGAGGGGCAGATTTATGCACTCTGGCTCAGAGATGGAAGGATGAAGAGGAGGAGTGAGAGAAGGGTGATTAGGGAAGAGGCTGCTTTATTGGGGTAGTCCACGCTTGACCCCCTCCCGCAGCCCCAGTTTACCCTCGCTGCTGTAGGTGGAGACGAATCGGTCTGAAAGTGGAGCAGCTCAGGAGGACTTGCTGTGAGTGTTCAAGATGGAGGGAGAGCGTTAAAGTAGGCTGGTGATGAGATCTGCGGCTGCTCCTTTGAGCTTTGTTGTGAGTCTGCATGTGTGTGTGTTTTTCTGCTCTTCACACACACTCTCTCTTCTCAGCCCTCAGCCTGCCTCTCAGACACCCTGTCCTTTCTCAGAAAACACCACTTGTGTAACAAAGGCTGCTAATCTGTTGAGTACAGCAGTGAGCCCAGTGTGGGGGGAAAAGCACTTCCCCAGCCCATCACAGAGTCTGCTGTGGTCACACTCTAATCCACTGAGCCATCACAGCACTAAAATAAACCATTATGCTCAGATAGGGCTGCTGCTCTGCTCTGCGGCTCGGCGCTGTCGTGGAGCAGCACAAAACCAATTGGTTACAAAACTGCTTGTTCGAAGCTATTATTTAATGGTGAAAATAAAAAAACAAGAAATCCTTAAAGCATTTTTTGTAAGTTTTACGGATATATTCCGAGTATAAGATATTGTACATTGTCAGATGTTTACATCCATTAATCATAGACATAAGTTTCACATTTATTGTGAAGTTACAATGAATCATTTCAAATTCAGAAAAATCTAATTTTACCCCACCTCTAATATTTACTTAATAGTCTCTTATGCCTTGTTTCCATGAAGCTGCATGTCATCAGGTTGGTATGATATTTTATATTCTGACTTACTAGAGAGTATGTCCATCGCCATTTGGACTCACTGAATTAAACCACGTCTGCTTAGCAAGGCATCATACTAACACAACAACACTACTGTGTCTTGTTTTGTCACAAACAGTGACATTTCTCTGCCCCCTAATCTCCACTAGCTCCTCCCTCAATGGTGCCCAGCAATGGTGCCCAGCAAGCAATGGTGCCCAGCAATGGGCCCCAGCAATGGGCCCCAGCAATGGGGCCCAGCAATGGTGCCCAGCAATGGTGCGGTCCATGTCTGTTGGCATTCCAAACACTCTGTTTTCCAGTGAACAGTTGGAATTCTCAACCACTCAATAACAAATTGGCATTATTGACCACAGAAGCACCTTTCATTGATTTGGCTTGATATCCACTCTTCTAAATTGGTGTTTGAACTGGATGGATTCCTGGTGTTTTCCATGAATGTTATTTCTGCCCAGACACAACCTGTTACTTGAGTCACCCTTGATCAGGGAAACTGAGTTCCCTGATCAAGGGTGGAGGTGGGAGCTTTGAGAAGCTCCTTCCAGATGTTTGATATCTCCATAAGCAGCTTGAAAGAGTGTTTGTGATCCCTGTCATGTTGGAATGCCCAACTGTGTCCAAGTTTCAACCCTATACCTGTTGAACTGAAGTGAATGTGATGTGAACCTCACTCATTAGGATTCACTTAATGGGTGTATCTTAATGTACCAGTGGGATGAAAAAAGCCCCGCTGCATCATGCTGTCATCACTGTACTTGACAGTTGGTTGTGCTCTTAAGAGTCTCACCATTACTCTTAGCCATTCTAGTCAAATGGCTCAAATTTTCCATAGATTTTCATCAGAGAACGTTTCTCTGGAAGTCATTTGGTGGACAGCTGCAGATTCTGGGATTTTTTCTTGGTCTGCTGCTTCTCATTTTGATACAAAACTAACTTTACTGTAGAGAGTGACACTAGTTTTCCAGCAGTTTCCAGTCGATGACAGCTTCGGTGGCAGTGGTGCCAAACACAGACACAGAAGACGCCTCACTGATGAATTCTGCACCATAATGGCTTTAGGACAAATACTGAAATCTTTTGCATTTTGAGTTTATCTGAGGCCAGCTGGTTGCATTGTGCACTTGTTGAGCATCTGGGGCGTAACCCATCACAAACACCCGATCCTGAACACCTGGATTATCATGTTGTGCACAAGTCTTAAAGAAGATCCAGAGTTAAAGTTCTCTGCAGAGTGAGAGATGAGCTGCAGTGAAGATATCAATGTTTTCAGACAGACAAACTCCTTAATTTGTTTAAATGTTCTGGTTCTCTGTTTGACAAGAGATTATTGTGTAATCACTTCAGAAAAGTTTTAATTTGTTACCAGAAAAAGGAAAATAAAGATAATCCCCTCTCTCTGTTCAAACGTTTGTCTGTGAGGAGAGGAACCTCTTTCCATATGCTTTCACATCTGTCGTGATTTGGTTCTCTGTTCGTTCTCATGTTTTTTGTGCATTACGGTTATACTGGCTGTTAATCTCATGTGCTGCTGTTTTTATTCTCTTCTCTTTCCCTCTCTTGTGCCTTGATGTATTTTCCTTTCCATTTTGTCCCACTAGTGCCTTTTAAACTGATCCATCTACACTCTAGAGCAGGAGCTGCTGTTTGTTAGATAGTGATAGATAGTGCTTGTTGCCCAGTTGGCAGCATTACTGTAACGCAGCTAAACGTGCACAACTCTCTAAGTGGTCCCTAAGTTGTCCTGCGGGATGATGGGATGCCATAGTAGCAGCAGTAATGGAATTACAGGAAGGATCCTGCCCTGGTCGCACCGACGAAAAGCACAAATGGAGGATGAGATGGAGTGAGGAGGAGAGGCAGAGCCGCAGCGAACAGAGCAATCCACACTGTGGCACTTATGGAATTACCCAGCTCACCTTCTTTAGACCGCGCAATCAATGGTGCCCATTAATAATTCACATAGTCATGGGAGGGAACCATAACTGTCATAAATGGTAATTTTGTTTGACCATTACTGTCCTTTCATTGGGATAAACAGACATTATTCATCAGCAGATATAAATATTCATGGCACGCACACATCCTTTATGCAGAGTCGTGGGCAACTTGTAGAAAAATCATAAATCCAGATTGTATTGACATGATTCCCTTGGAATGATCAAATAATTTACAGAATTGATTAGGATGAAGGCTAATCTTTACCAAGCACATATAGCTGCATATGAAGCAGCCAGGAACTCCTTCATGTGGGAGATGGATGGTAAGTTTGGTGCTTCCGTCATGGAAACATCAGATGAAGTCTGGAATTTTGCAGCACTGTCCACGAACGCCGTTCCCTCTCATGCATCCAACGATATGTCACTTTCATTTTATTATCTGCTGAGAATATCATTTCTGAACCACTTTGAAGTTTTATTTATGGCTCTGTTGCTTTTCCAGAATCATGGAGGATACAATCAGAGTTACTGCAGCAGTCCATATCTCTCTGCAGCGCCTAAAATAAGTTCTGTGATATTAGATTGCCACAACGGCGGATTTGCTTATGAGTGGGACCAAACAGATGGGCTATTACAGACACACAGACTGAAGCAAATTGAGGTCATCAAGCAGGTCTTGTGTATCTCGTGTTGAAGACGTCAGGCGTCAGTATGGAGCAGGAAGTTTTGTTTAAAGTGGCATCTTTGCTGCGGCTGTATACGGGGAAATGACGGGGCCTCTGGGCACACACAGCCGTCAACAGGAAGGGATAATCTGATGAATGCATTTGCTCCCAGTCTGCACCCCATCACTCCTCCGTAACCAGATTCCTCGTTGTCTTCCTTCATTTTTGTCTCTCGGATGAAGTGAGCACAGACAAATTTGTGTGTCACCGGAGGGCCGGCAGACTTTGGGGAAACCGGAATATCTCCAGAAATGTTTCCTCCTCTGAGTTGGGCGCCAGGTGAAGGTAGAAAACAAAGAAATCAGAGTGGCTGTGCACTGCATGTGTGTGGAAGTGTTTAAAACAGTGAGCTACCAGTTCAGTTTGCATCATCCAGCCGAGGCGGGTTTTAGTCGTTTAACTGTTACAAGATCTAATCTGAGCTCTGCTTTCTCTGTCGAGTGTGTCGGTGCATGCTTGGAGCGTGTGGGAGCAGCCACTGAATGCAAGCCAGTCACCACGAGGGAGCGATTTAAGGGCCTTTTATAGAGATAGATCCGTCCGGTTTACTGGGCTGAAGCTGGCTACCAAGAATTGTGACAGACATGTGCCTGCTAGACCTCATACATAAACCACTGGGGTGTTTGTATGCTGCTGTGTGTATGTGTCGTTGTAGATGGCAATAGTTGTTGTATCTCCACTCACGTGCCTTGCCTTCAATTGCCCAATCAGTCAGTGGAACCCTTCAGACAGTCTCCTCTTAATAAGGAAGCTTCCAGCCCAATTCCCACAGATAGCCTAAGTAAATCAAACCGGTGAGGAGGAGAGGAGAGGCTCTTCAATCAGGCTCTAGAGAATGAAGCCTGGGCAACTCTGCCACTCCAGACAATAAGAGAGACAGGGAGGGGGTGGAGGGATACAGTGATATTCCTGTATGGTGATGACTATCCTCAGAGTGAGGTATACCATTCATCTGGCCTCAGTCATCCACTCAGAACTGCAACTCTCTGCCCTTAGGCCCTTCTGCATCTCCCTGTAAAACCTCCCCTTTTTGTAATTCATGTTGTGCCACAGAAGCCTGGGCTTTAGTGCAGCCTCACAGAATACCTCGTCTGCCTACTGCGCTCGCAGCGTTGTAATACAGTCCTCATGGCGCGCTCTAATGCAGTGTTTTGTATTCATTCCCGACAGCGGGTATTTCACTGCGGCCACAAACCGGAGGGCCCCAGCTTGCGTGCTGGTCGGAGTTCAGCTCTACCATTCCTGCAAGTCCCAAGTCGGCCATTTGGAACGTGAACGCTGCGGGCCACATGCGCCTGGGCCGTGCATCACAGGTGAAGGGGAGGAGGCTGAAGTTGAAAGGCAAAGTCCTGGCATCTGCATCAGGCCAGGCCAGCAGATGTGGCGATCCTGGTCTATTTGAGCTAAAGTGATGATTAAGGGATCATGGCCCTTAAATAGACAATCCTGTTTACCCAGTTTAGGGCTGCAATCAATCCGCCACTCGCCAGATTAATTGAGATGCTTCCGATTGATTTTCTTTTTTTTTCTTCCTCCTCTCTCTTCCCTCCTCCTCTACTCCTGCCCAGCCTTCCTATCAATGAGTTTTCAAACTGCAAGACCATAACTCATGAAGAGGGCTGCAGGGCTGGAGAGGCTCTGCTTAATGCACAGATAGAAATATATTACATCACTGCCCACATGACTGACTGATGAAGATGACACTCTGTCCGTCCGTCCGTCCATCCATCCGATTGTCCTTTCATCTATCTTTGTTTATCAATTTGTGTTCATCCATCCAACTACACCCTGGTTTCCGGGTCTCTGTTTTAATATTTTTCCCATTCAACATCAAGCTCATTTTTGTCTCCTCCTCCCTTCACATATTCCCTTTTAGCTCGCCTCAATTTTCTTTAATATATACTGGATCAGGAAATGTCATAAGATGCATCAGGGCGAGGAAATCTCTCTATTGTTCCACCTGTAACGATCCTCATTAGTGGCCATTCCGTTGCAAGCTGACAGAGGAGGCGTCAGTTAATTAGGCCAAAAGGATGAACTTTACTCACACATCCCTGGCACCAGATGATAAGCACATCAAGATGTGTTAGTCCCCCTTTCCCATCCCCTTTTTTCTGGAGAAGATCAGCCCAAGCAATGAGGAGAAGGAGGATGATAAGGCGGGCCACTTAAAGCCCATTTCTATTCTCCGTGCTCTCTCTTTGCCTCTGCTTTAACTGCGTGGAGATTTTATTTCAGTGTATGTTTTTGCACGTTTAATTGCCTTGGCGTGTGCTGCATGTTCACTTATTTATTGGTCTTGATCAGAGAACGCTGGGAAAGAATGTGATCACGTCTGAAATCGTCTCCAGCTGATCTGCCTCATGTGAGACATTGTCTGTCAGCCATCACCGCCATCTGTCAGCACAAAGAATCTTTAAAGTCTCTCCTCTGCTCTTTGCCTTCAAGGCAAACACATTCCTCATGTTCCCACCCCTCATCTTCTCTCACCCCCAACACATACACTCACACACACATGCTCACCAAACCCAATCTCCCAATGAAAGCAGGAAAAACAAACAAGACAATGAGAGTATCAGTTCTGGCAGCGTCGTCTGAGCGTTCACTCTGGCGGACGCAGATTCTTCAGGTTTGAGGTAGCTGTTGTCTGACAGCTTAAGTACAGCACTTACCTGCTGCTGAACTCAGAGAAGCCATGGATCATGCCTAACACCCCCACGCCTCCAACTCTACCACCCCCACCCAACACCACCCTTGTTTTTAACCTCCGGTCAGCTTGATTAAGCAGCACAGATGATTGCATTAGCCTGTTAATCGTGCCAGTAATGCAGTTTGTGTGTTGAAGATGCTTTATTGAATGTGGCGGCTAACGTCAACAAGGACAAGGTGCTGCAAAGAGTGGAAAAATAAAAGAGGTATCACTTTGGCAGATATTCGCCAAGTCATTTTAAAGTTGTTGGTCATTGTGGAGGAATTAGTGTTTTATTAAGTTTGTAGACTTTTTCATCCATCCATCGACCGATTTGTTTGTTCATTCATTAGTCTCTCCACTCAAATAACATCCATTCAACTGTCTGTCCATTCACCCACCCATTTTGTCTTCCTTTCTTTGTTTTTTTCATCTTCAATGTTTAAAGTCTGATCTACAGAAAGATCTCATGAACTTAGAGTAAATTTTTACCTTAAAAAGCTACAAAAACAGAATGAAAAGTGGGGATTTTATCATGAAAATTGTGCAGGAAATGTTCCACTCATGTAGCATGTAGAGGCCCATGTTGCACTCAGATCTCTGGTCAATCTGGTGAAGTATTTAACTTCATGCTTCATACTAGAGTTATACAAAAAGCATTTTAAATACAGATTTCTCAGATGAGACCTGCAGGTGCGCCAGCAAGGTGCTTTGTGGAGCTGTGGCACTTCCTCCTTCTGTCTTGTGCTCTAATTTGATTACAGACTGATTAAACCCTCCCTAATGCAGTCAGAGCTACGGCATGCTAATGTAATAAAATCACTTACAGCTAAAACAGGTTAGCTTAATTGGCAGGAGGCACGATGCTGGGATTTGCATTAAATTATTTATTTGCTTAGCAGACGCCCTTATGCGGGGCAGCTCTCAATTCCATTATACACATTAGCCATTTGCGGAGCCAATTTAACTTGAGCACCTCGTTCAAGGATAGAACAAGTGTTGACCACCGCTAACAGACCTGTGCATTGAGGGACTTCCTGAAGAGCATTAGGAGAACAGGATATGGGAGCTGGACCGAAGGCCGCCTCTGTCAGGCTTTTGGCCGACGGTTGTTGTCTTTCTGCCTTCCAGCGACCCAGAGTGTCCACTTAGCGTCCGAGGCTGAACATAAACAGCACGCGGCGGCATTAGCGAGCCGTCCCGGTCGGTCCGGTGAAAGTCAAAGCGTAATTGAGCTGCCCCATTAGCATCGTGCTCAACCAGATGGTGCCCCACGTTCTTTTATGCGAGCATGTCATTTTTCCAAGTGTAAAAAAAAAAAATGTTGGAGATAGATGAATGTTTGTGTGCATGGGATTGTGCATGTTTCCACAGAAACCTGTGGGTGCCTTCAGACTCCCACCTGTTAAATAATCTTTAGCTTCAGCATATCATCACGATCATCTCCTGCTCCTGCTGCCTAATGGCTAACCTAGTTAGGAGACTCCTTCACTTTTTACTTTTTCTGTTTTTGAAACTAATTTGAGTATTTCTTCAATGTACACATATTTACACTGAAAAACAGAAAATCTTACCAAGTATTTTTGTCTATTTTCTAGTGCAAATATCTCAGTACGCTTGAAGTAAGACAAAAACTAACTCAAGTAACTTTTCAGCAAGATATAAGAGCTTGTTTTAAGTCAATAATTCTATAGTATTGATTAATTGGCAACTTTTTTCACTTATAACAAGTACAACGTAGAAAAACAAATACTTCCCCCGACTAACATTCTTCCCACTGTGAAGCATGGTGGTGGCACAGAGAGAGATCCTTTAAGAAAATCAACTCCTCCATGTTGCTCTGGACCTCAGACTCCAACACGGCGCTGACCAGAACCAGTCGATGTTGACACATTCTGGACTTCAATACAACTAAAAATCTCTGAGATTACATAAAAATATGTCTTTATCACTGCTGCCAAAACACCCTGACTGAGCTTTAGAGGATCTGCAGAGAAGAATGGGGGAAAATACACTGGATCGCTGCATCAAGCTGACAGAAACCTATTCAAGGAGGCACAAAGCTGCCAGTGGTGCTACAGGAACATCTGAAACCATCGATGTGAAAATGTATAACAAACTGGATTAACAAAAATTTGCTGAACTTTATTGCATTCAGGATAGGTATTAAAAATATCTTAAGGCTTGTGGTGCAAACCTCCATTAAGTTGGCAGTTTTTCTTTTTTTTAAATTGATTGTTTTAAATAGCTATTGTTGCTAAACAATATTGTTCTTGGTAAAAACATAAAAAAAGGCATGTTTATTATCGCTTCCTGCTTCTTTTTTTTTTCATGTTTGAAAAAAATTACCCTTTGACGTATCCCACTTAGTAGCCGTGTTGGTAGGAATCCATTTCTGATTAAGCGGCGGGTGCCAAGGTTTATATTTGGCTTTGCGCATTCAATTTGCCTTACATTTAATACAGTGGCTTTCACCCAGTAACAGAACTGGCTGCCTGCCACAGAGGCTTTTGATTGGAATTGAATGCACAGTCATTTTCTCTAATATAAATCAATATTCTCCAAATCTGCCACAACACAGTTTTGATGCTCACTATTGCTTTTGTGAAGTTCGGTGCACAAGTGAACGGAAAGCACTTTTATTTCCCCCTCTAACAACGTTTCTGTTTTTACTAAATTTTGGAAATCAGCTTGGATGTGTTTCCTCTCCTCCTAACCGGTGAAACACCTGGAGCTGAACGTGTGCAAAGCTCCTTGTGTGCATTTAATTCCCAGCTTTTATAGTCTTGTGTGAAATGTGATGCGGGTTAAATGGCTGCTCCGGCTTTAGGAAGGAGCGCATTACCAAGTAAAACATTTGACCAAATCATCAGACACCGGATCTCTGGCTGTGGCGTGTGTCTTTCTCTCCATCGTTTTTCCCCTCTCTTCTTCGTCTTCTTTTTTTTTCTTTGTTTTTTTCGCTGCAACAACAGTATTGTTTGCATTAAGGGGCTGGCTGGAGTAAATGGAGCTGTTTTCAATTAGTTTTCAAAGTGCTTATCCCATTAAAGGTAATGACTTATTGATTTAACGACAGTGGCGCTTTTGGTGTGAAACGCGGTGCTATTATGACTCTCTCCTCTGTTGTCCTGAAAGAGGCCGGCGACGGCGGCCGGCGCCTCCACGCCTTCCGTCTCGGGCTTTTCCTGCGACCGCTGTTGTTTTTGCAGCCGTCCCCAGGTCATTATCGAGTGGCATAAGTAACTCTTTGCTTGCAGGGTGGAGCAGGTGATTTTTTTTTCTCGTTCCTCCTCCTGGCCTTTCGCCAGCTGTGTCGTCTGGGATCCAGGAGCTATCACAGAGGTGGGAGAGCCTGATGTCATTGTCAGTGTTCCTGAGCGTCCCGTAAACCGCAGTGCAGAGGAAGCGATGGAGGGCCCCGTGCAAGCTAATGTGCCCGCTGCCTCCCCGTGGGTTCCACTTTGCCATGCAGCCATATGGCCCCCGCTCCTCCCCTCAGTAATCCCTCACCGGTGTCAGCATCCAACCCAGGAGGGCCACACTTTTGTGTTTTCTCCTTCTCACTCGCCCACTCTGTCTGTCGTCCTGCCTCCCTCATCACTCTCTCCCCCTCAGATTTTTATTTTACTTCATTTCTCACACACATTTTCTCCCTCTTTTCCATTCTGTGTGTCGCTCTTGAATCACTTTTGTTTTCTGTTTCTTTGTCTCAGACACCTGAGGGTTTTTTTTAACCTTGACAGAACTTTCTGAAGCCTCATCTTCCCACTGCGTTAACAGATTTGTTCGACTTTAGATCACTTCCTTTTCCGGAAAACATCCATGCAGCGTTTCATTCAATCCATCTGCTTTTTTTATTATCATTTTTTTAATATATTAAATCTTTATTTAACCAGATAAAAACCCATTGAGATGAAGACCTCTTTCACTAAAATGACCTGGCCAAGAAAGGCAGAAGCACATAACATGATAGACGAGACAAGAAAACACAAATAACAAAAATACACATTAGAAAAATATCATTTAATAAACAGTGGCAATTTAAGATTTAAAGACACCGTTCTCTGTGTTTAAAAGTTTGGCGAAAAGCATTCAGTGAAACAAATGCCTGGATGTTCGGTGTTTAAATTACGCATATGGATGTTTCATAAAACATTGTGTCATACAACTTTTACAATTATGATGTCATGCTGGTCGTTTATTGGAAAGATTAAAGAACCGTCTCCATAAATTCTGCCACTATTGACTGAAGGTTTGAGAAAACAGAACATGCACACAAAAAACAGAAGCACTGGGGCGCGCTGTGTTGGCGTAGGGGTTAGCGCAACCCACATTTGGAGGCCTTGAGTCCTCGACGTGGCCGTCGCGGGTTCGACTCCCGGAC
>CAEGAG010050525.1:0-11068 GCA_903067065.1 Brachyrhaphis terrabensis
CGATTAATCACCAGAATCATTGATTACTAAATTAATCTTTAGTTGCGGCCCTAGTTCAGCTCAGAATCCACTGTGATGTCACGTGTTGCATTCAGGTACCTTCAAGAAGTGGGATACACAGACACCATCTTGGATGTTCGCACTCAGAGGGTTCGCTCTCTGCTCGGCCTGTCGGGTTCTGAGCAGAACGGATCGATGGAGAATAAGAACCTGCAGCACCTGATCAATGGAACAGAGCGCTGCAAAGATCCCAAGAGGTACACACACACACATCTCAACCAGACCCTCCTGCACCAACCATCCATCCTCACCTCATCTAACCGTTACCTGGTACACAGAGCATGAGGGGTTAAAGTGTTTGCTCTGTGCAGGATTCCAAATGACAATCTGGAGACGTTCAACTTCCTGGAAAACGCAGAGGACAGCGATGAGGAGGAGGACGAGGAAGGAGACCTGATGGATGACATCAGCTCTGACAAACAACACAGACCTAAGAAACACAAGCCTAACGTAAGGCAGCTGAACTTCCTCCTGTTGGGTTTTTATGACAAGTCATTTCTCCTGGATGTGGTTCCTGTGATGGCCGACAGCATTACCAGCTGCATCGCACCAGCGGCTAAACACACTGACAGGAAAAACGAATGCAAAGAAAAACGCTGCAATCACAGAAAATAAAAGCAAAAAATCTACAATCATCAAAACAAATGCAAATAAAAAATGCTGCCACCATAAACAAAATGCTGCAACCACAGGAAATAGGAGCCAGGAGGAAAACGCTGCACATAGTAAAAACTATTTCTAGTATGAAATGCTGCAAATTCACACCACTAGAGGGAGTCGAACAAATAATCTTTTGGGACCAGACCATAGACATACACATGTTTAAAGGAAATAAGGGACGTCATGATTTCATGGGATGTCAAGAACAACTTCATGTCTCTTTGAAACGAGCAGTCTTTTTACAATATTATTCTAGGATATTTATGGGGATAACTTTACCAACTCCAGACTCTACGGTGGCGTATGAGGGCATTAAGAAAAAGAAGGAAGAGTCAAAACTCAGAAGTTTTGAGATTAATCTCAGAAATTTTATAGAAAAAACAAAGAAATTTCTGAGTTTCAAAAGTTGAAAAGTTTCGACTTTGAGTCAGAAAGTCCGAAATTTCTACCTTTTTTCTAGAAGCTGAGATTTCTCTCAAAATTTGAGTTTTCCTAGCAGGTTTTTGAATCTACTAACTGAAGTTTTCTTGTTCTAGAAAATTTCTCAGTTTTAAGGCGTACATTTATTCTACCATGTTTTTCTCTATCTTCAATGGCCCTAATGCGTCATCTCCCCCTAGTGGTCTGGAGCGTTTATGTTTTGTGGAGCAGCTTTCATATTTGTTTTTTTTATTTGTGTGGTTTTTATTTGTATCTTTTATTTCCTTTTTCTGTGTTTGCAGCATTTTTATTTGTATTTGTTGTGCAAAGTATAGCTCTTTACTTCTATTTTATGAGATTGCAACATTTTTATCAGCAGCATTTTTCCATTGATTTTATGTTTTGGAGCTTGCGGCACGTTTTGCATGTCAGCCTTCTACGTTTTTTCTAGAAAATTTCTGAGATTAATCTCAATTTCAGAGATTTTTAGCAGAAATGTACTCCTTTTTTTTTTTTCAAATCTCCCCAGGCCATTGTATTTTCCTGACCCTGCCTCCTTCCTTTCTTTCTCTGCCTCTCATGGTGCAGATAGGGAATGAGGGCCTGGCATCAGAGGACGACGCAGACACAGAGGAAGCCCTGAAGGAGTTTGACTTCTTGGTGACGGCAGAGGATGGAGAGGGAGCCGGAGAAGCTCGCAGCTCTGGAGACGGGACGGAGTGGGGTGAGACCTGTAGGAAACTCTCAGCTGATTAACAGTTTAGATGCCCAAATCAAGTAATCTTGTAAAGCAGTGCTTCCCAATTCCAGTCCTCAGGGCAGGGGGCCTTGCGGACTGGAATTGGGAAACACTGTTGTAAAGAATTACTTTACAAGATTACTTGTAAAGAAAGACTGTTCATCAGATCTTCGTGTATTATTAGCTTCAGTGACTTGAAGGCTGGTCCTGTAGTTTCTCTCAGATCTGCTATCTAGAGCTGATAGGCTGTTTTCTTCTGCTCAGTAAAGTCAGACCTGTCTTCCTCTCCACAATGAGCTTCATTCCTGTAAACTAGATATTCCTTCATGTCACAGTGGCTCTATTAAACTGTGACTGTGAAGTTCTGCACAACTGATGCCTAAAAGCTTAAATTGTCTAATTTTACCTGTCAGAAACGGCTTAGTTTCCACTGTGAGGCTCTGAGTTGTCAGACTCGGCTCTGAAGGACTTCCTGCTAATCAGAAAAGCTCCACAGCTTTGTTAGGTTTCATCTGTTTGACTGGAGCTCAGAGGAGCATCCAGAGCAGACCGCCGAGCCTTCAGACAGCTTTTCTACAATATGAGTCGCACTATTTTTATAGTTTGGCTGATACTCAATATGTGCATGTTTTATTTTTTAGATTTAAAAAAAAAAAGAAAGTTTATCATTTTTCTTCCATTTCATAACAATGCTCTACTTGCTGCCACATAAACAACAATATGAACATCAAAGTTTGTGATTTTGATGTGAAAAGCTTTTCAAACTCTAGAGGGGCGTGAAAACTTCTCTGTCTCTTTCCTGACTGCCTGGTTCAAATAAATCTGATAGAAAACAAATATGTATTCGTATGCTTATGATGATTTATGTCAGTTTATTATAGAAGAAGATTAGGGTCATTGGAAAAATAAGAATTCTGACTATAATCTTCTGAGATTAGTCAGAATTCTTTTTTTTCTCTCAGTGGACTAGTCCTCTTCCGTACATTATTTATGAGCCTTGAAAGCAGTTCAAGAGTCTCTTTAGTACATTTCCCAACGTTGGTACATACAGTTTGCTGCTGAACATTGTTTTGCACATTAAACCTGGTAATGAATATGTAGTTCTGTAATGGGTTCCTTTTGTCTGGAGCAGAAGTTTTATTTGGTCCGTATCCGTCTGAAGATTCTGAATGTTTCAGACTCTCCCTGTGATCCTGGAAGGACGCAGCTTTAGTTTCAACTCTCGTTGAATCGTTTTTCTCTTTGTAGCGGAACCGCTACCGTTCCCCTCCGGTGGGGGGAAGGCCTTCCTGTTGGGAGGGCCGGACGACGTGCTGGAAAGCGTGTTGGGTTTGGGGGACCTGGCAGACCTCACCGTCACCAACGACGAGACGGACTTCGGCTACGATGTAAGAAAACCTGTTCAAGTTGTACTGGGAGAGAAAATGCAATGGACAAAATCCCACTGTCCGTCTGCATCCCTGTGTGTCCCCACCAGCTGTCGTCCAGTAAAGAGTCTACGTTCAGGAAGACGTGGAACCCTAAGTACACGTTGCGGAGCCACTTCGATGGCGTCCGGGCGCTGGCGTTCCACCCCGTGGAGCCCTGCCTGGTCACCGTGTCTGAAGACCACACCCTGAAGCTGTGGAACCTGACCAAGACCGTCCCAGCCAAAAAGTATGCTGACTCAGCACAACACTTCAGCTCTACCGTCGTCCATAGTTACGTCAAATACACTCCTTCTTTAACTTAACTCAGTACAGGAGAATCATAAAGTTCATTCATTTCAGTCATTTAATCTAAACTCACACTGACTCATTACACACAGTGATGATGTTTTGATTATTTCGACGTTTTCCTTTTAATTTTCCATTCATATTGGATGCAGCTAGCACTTTGTGAACTGACTGCGTCTCTAGTCAGTTTCAGTTTTAGCAAATATGTAAAAACCATATTTTTTAAATAAAAGTAGTGCAGCTTTAAAAGCTCATTTAAGAAAAGGAGAGCCGCAGCCATGATGAGCTGAACACCAACCTGGATCTTGTCTCTGTTTCAGAAGTGCCTCTTTTGACGTGGAGCCCATCTACACATTCAGGGGTCACATGTAAGTATCCTCACTCCTATACAGACACACACGCGCACACAGTCATGTTTTTGTGACATGTGGGGACGTTACTTTAACTTCCATTCATTTTCTACAATCTAACCCTTACCCTCGCCCTTACCATCACATACCTAACCTTAACCTGAAAACAGCAATTCCCCTCATGGGGACCAGAAAATGTCCCCTGAAAAGGCAATAGTCCCCACAATGTAGACAGAAATAGGTAACCACAAGGATATAAAAACCTTGTGGTTTTTGACAAAAGTGGTACACCTTTGTCAAAAGGTTTTTCAGAGGCTTAGATGAAGAATCGCTGCTTTATGAACCCTGGTGCGTTTAGTGTCTGAAGGTAGAATTATTCATTTTATGCAGCGTTGAAGTGTTGACAAGCCAGCCTTTCTAAATTCTTCCTCTTCACTCAAAAGCTCCAGCTGAATAAAATGAAGTTGATCCACAGTCTGGAGAAGCGTATGGAGTTGGTTTTCAAGGTGTTTGTTAGGATGGAGAAAGGAAGCTGAAGTCTAGAACATCATGTTTGTGACTTTATTCCAGGTCCCGTCATCAACATCCATCCAGTCAGACCTCAGTAGGAATATCTGCAATAAGTTCACAGAGAACTTTTTTTATTCCTCCTTCAATATTGAGCCTCAAATAAACAAATAATAATTCTGCTTATTTCAGGAACTTGATCAAGTCCCAGAGCATGATGCTGCCATCTTAGTTTTTTTACTGGGGAAACTGTGTTGTTTCAGTGATGGTGTCCATTTATGTTAAATATTTTGTCTTGGAAACATTTATTTTGTCAGATCATAAGTCGCTCTCTGAGGTTTGGGATGGTTTTTCTTCCAGCCCTGCAGAGTTCTGGAAACAGACGACCACATGTAGATCACTGGGATTGTTTGGAAATATTCCTGCTGTTTCTTAAGTTTATTTATATGGGACTTATATCCACTTAAAGGTGAAAAAAATATTCTTGTATATTACAGAAACCTGGGATTTTATTTTTTTTATTTTCACTGTAGATTCTATCATGTTTCTTGTATTTATGTGAATTATTTTCCATCTTAGTGTTTGTTTTTAATCAAATATTTGTCCAACTATTTTATGTTTTGTTTGTGATTATTTTTAAAATAAAATTAGATTAGAAAGTTTTTAAAATATGAGAGAAAAAGCCTTCAATAGGTTAAAGTTTTGAACTTCATCAAAATAACAGCATAGATCTGTTGAAGAGATTCAACCTTCAAGGCAAAAGAATCCAGCCTGGTTGTTGAAAGATCACCATAACTTACCGTTATTAATAGAGTTTATTTCCTTAAAGAATTTTTTCATTTATTTCCATCTTTTCCTTCCAGCGGCCCGGTTCTGTCCTTGGCCATGACCTCCAGCGGTGAGCAGTGTTTCAGTGGAGGCATCGACTCCACCATCCAGTGGTGGAACATCCCCAGCTCTAACGTCGATCCCTACGACACCTACGGTACTGACGTGATCCACTGGATCACTGCTGATCAGCTCCCTGTTCTCTGCTCTTTCACATTTAAATCAGAAAGTTTNTTGAGTGAAAAGTTTGACTTTTAGCAGCACAGTCAGCCATCTGAGAAAACAGTTCTTATTGTTTTGATCTTCTTCAAGCTGCTTTCTGAGTCTTCAGATGAACTAAACACAACAGCTAACAATTACTTCAGGATCCAAGTAATCAATTATTCTAGTTGTTACATTCTGGAGATTTTTTTATTTAACTACTTAAGTCTTTTGTACAATATTAGAAATACATTAAAATGTGGTGATAAATAATTAAACTCCTTTTAATTATTTATTAATTTTAAATAAGAATTATTTTACTGGCTAAAATGTAATAACAGCATTCCTTTAGTGAACTCTTGATCATTTGTATCAAAGGATAAATCAGCAGCTAATGATTGATTACTAATTGGACAGCAAAAGTAGATCTTTAGTAGGATATTTATTTTTACAGGATTTAAATCAGGTAAAGCTAAAACTGATTACTGAAATAGTTGACGATTATTTCAATAATCAATTCATCACAATTGATCCACTTAATCGTTTCAGCCTGAATGGAACATGAATGGTTAATGAAGGTTCAGCAGGACCAACCTGCAGCTGTGTGTGATGTCATCAGTAAACCTGGGACCAACTGTGTGTAAAAGCCTCTCAGCTTAAATCTACAGCTTTTTTACATTGCTTTCTACAGACACATTGATTCATTGGTTCTTTGATACACTCTGTTCTTTATTCAGTGGAACCAATGAAGAAACAGTTCAGATGGTGCCTTACAGTGAAATCAGAAGTTAAGCTGTAGCAAAGCAAAACATCCCTCTTCTAGTTTCCTGTTGTTCTGCTGGCAGATTGCAGCGTCCTGGCGGGGTCGTTGCTGGGTCACGCCGACGCCGTGTGGGGATTGGCTTACAGCGGCATCAAGAACCGCCTCCTGTCCTGTTCTGCTGACGGAACCGTCAAGCTGTGGAACCCCGTGGAGAAAGACCCCTGCATCAGCACTTTCAACACAAACCACGGTGAGAGGCAGATTACACCAGATTACACTAGGGACGCACCACTTCTGATACCGATATCTGAGATTTTGTATCGGCCAATACCGATCCGATACAGAAAAACAGCTCAACTGACTTAAAATTTTATTATTTTTTTTAAACACAGACATATGTGTTCTGCGTTATAAATTAATTTAACTCTGCACCAGAACAGCTAAATACACTAACAGTGCCACCAGCTGGTCAAACATGAAAAAACGACTTTAATTTGTTCAGTCAGTGCAGTTAGGAGCAGAACAACCAATGGAAAATAAATAACAATAGGTTGACTATTTTGACCATACATGTAAAAATAAACTGAAACAAATCAGAAAGAGCAATTATGAATTCCAAATATAATGTAAAATAAATAATAAATCATGACATCACAAAGCATAGAATTTGAATGAGTAGATCTGCCTTTATGGATCGGAAACATTGCCACAATATCTGATCTAGAATTTTTACTAGATCAGGACCGATACAGATATTGATATTGGATCAGTGCAACTTTAGATTATACCAGATTAATTCTGAGTTCAGCAGAACGGAGCAGGAAGTAACTGAGCAGAACTTCCTGCCTTGCGTCTCTCTCTGCAGAGCACGGAATCCCCACAGCCGTAGACTTTAACGGTTGTGACCCCGCCCACATGGTGGCATCCTTTAACAACGGAGACGTGGCGATATACGACCTGGAAACATCCCAGACTGCACTGGTGCTGAAGGGTCAAGGAGACAGCAGTAAGGTTCACTCTGGTCACTGACGTTCATCTCCATAACCTGTCACCTCTGACCTTTCCTCTCCTGCCCCGCTCAGCCATCCCTGGTTTGAATCACATCAATAAAGTGGTGAGTCACCCCACGCTGCCCGTCACCATCACGGCTCACGAGGATCGCCACATCAAGTTCTTCGATAACAAGTCAGGTCAGTCTGCTGACCGCCGGGTTCCACCTGGAGCAACATAAACAGACGGGGTTTTATTGATTTATTTTTTTATCGCTTTTATTATTTTCTCTTAATATACTGATTGTTCTATTATTATGACTATTAACAATATTATTGCTCTCGTCTTTTGTCAATTTATAAAGTGGAACGTATACAGCTGCAGGAGAGAGAAACAGAATGTCACCATTTGTTGTTAAAAAAAAACCCTGAAAATCCCACAGTCTGTAAACGCACCATGACTCACTGTCACATGACCAGCCTCTTTCTCTTCCTCCATTAGAAAGAAATGGCAGCAAGATGGAAATAAACATCGGCCCAGTTTTGTTTGACTGATAGAGAATGTTAAAGAATGACTATCATTAGTGTAAGAATATCATTACCAGTGATATCAGTCACTAATATAGATGTATCTTACATTTCTACTCCTAATATAAAGAATATAACAGATTAAATGAACTCAACAGGACTTCAAATTTAAAATGAAATTATTAATAGACATTACAGATGATGTAATGTCTACTATAAATCCTTCTTGTGAGCAGGAAGGATGTCCTGTAGCAGCCTGTGTCGCATTGTATCTAAAGAGGCTTCTGACAGAAGACACTGTTGTTTAATAATTCTCTCATAAAGAGGACACTCTTGGTTTTTCATAGTTTTTTTATTATTATTATTATTAAATGTTGAAGAGATGTGATCTGTTCCAGCTTTCAGGTTAGCTGCTGGTAGCAGGAAGGCTAAAAAAAAAAAAAAACTACAGAAAGGAATGAACTTTCACATTGTGATCAATATGTCTCTAGAATCAATAGGTTTTACTAAAACTTGTGAGGTGAATTGCTATAATGTTGCATAGATGAATTTTCAGCTCCATCTGAAGGAGTTTGTCCTCTGTGCAGGTAAAATGATCCACGCCATGGTGGCCCATCTGGACGCAGTGACCAGTCTGGCCGTGGATCCTAACGGAATCTACTTGATCTCTGGCAGTAAGTCTCCTAACGTCTCGTAAAGCTCAGAGCAATTCCAGGTGTCAGACTGTTTATAATGGTTGGGCCCAGCAGGGTTGTGAAGCTGTTGGTGTGTTAAATGTGCTGAACTGCTGCAGAATTAACAGATGAACATGTAATAGTGTAAATTAATGACTGTTTAAAAAAAAGAAACATTTTATGTTGATTCAGCAATTTTTCTGTATCTGATCGGTATCGACCGATACTAGACCTAGAGGTACCAGTAGTGTAGTCAGTGGATCAGTGCGTCCGTAGCTTCAGCTGAAGTAACTGGAACCATGCGGAGTGAAGCGGCGGTTCGGTCGACCAACATGTCTCCTCTTCTCCGCCTCAGGTCACGACTGCTCCCTGCGACTCTGGAACCTGGACAGTAAAACGTGCGTGCAGGAGATCACGGCTCACCGTAAGAAGAGCGAAGAGGCCATCTACGACGTGACCTTTCACCCGTCCAAAGCCTACATCGCCTCCGCCGGAGCCGACGCCCTGGCCAGGGTCTACGTATAGAGGAGAGGAGAGGAGCAGCGTCGCACCGTGCCGCACCGCGGGCTCCGAGTCAGACGTAGCCAGGATTCAGGTCTGTTCACATCCATCTGAAGGCAGCAGCAGACTGAGACGCCCACACACACGCAGCCGCCCCGCACCGCCGCCGCCTTCGCCCACTGAATGGAACGCGTCTGATCTGGTCAATCAGTTCCCTCTCTAAGGCGGTGTCCAGCAGGCTGACCGTGGCCGGCCCGGCCTCCTCGTCTTGTTGAACTCTAGTGCAATCTCCACATGCAGACGTAGGAACGTTAAAGGAAAAATCACCCCCAAATGCAGCTGATGGGTGGAGCTGCTCCTCTCTGCTGACAGTTTCCGTCCATCCCATCAACTCTTTGGCTCAGTCTCCATCACTGTAAGAAGAGTGACCATGGCACAATTTTGTGCCATGGTCAATGGTACAAAATTGACCATGGCAATTTTGTGCCATGGTCAAAAATTGCCTCATGGGATTTTTAGTTTTAAACCACTCACAGGAAGGCAGTTGGTAGATTAGTTAAAATGTCTAAGAGTGATCTATGTTTTCATCAGGTTCAAAGGATGAATTCTTTACGTTTTTCTGTTACAGTACAAGTGGCTGCAGCTAGATGTCAAAATGACCTTTTTGGTCCTGTAAGTTTTCCGTAGCGACAAAGTTTAATTTGGAAGAATCAAGTCTGAAATGATTAACTTTATCACTGCTTTCATGTTATTTCTGAGTGAAGGATGAAGTTCTCACTGCTCTCCAGACTCATTCAGCCTCAGAGGATTTTCAGTGCAGCTACATTTACTGAAGAATCCATCTTCAGATAAAGTCAGATCTCATCAAGCTGTCTGCTTAGAGAACAGAGAAATGACCAGGAAAAGTGTCTGATCAGACCAACGCCAGGGACAGATCTGGTTTAGTGATGCAGCAAGAATTAAACTGTTACTTCTGGTTTTATCAGTTTTTCACAACTTGGTATGTAGAAACTCAGTGTTTCGTCCTAAACAGTTCTGTCCTCTTAACAGAACCTTCTGCTGATTTTTCATTCAACCTTTAGAACCAAAGTCTCTGACAGCAGGGATCGTGTAGGGAGACGGATCTGAAGTTTTGAAATGGGCTTCTGAGGAGAGTAGGGACCAATAATGATATTTACCAATATTTTTATATATATATATATTTCCTACGTGTTTCAATCCAGTGTAAAAGCAACTGCACAGTCAATGTGACACTTCTCTAACTAAACTCCCCACAGTCCTGCACTGCTTCACTGTCACATGACTGAATATGGCCGACCGCGTTCTCCTGAAACACAAACAGCAATCAGACAGCAGTAATTATTGATCAGTCCAGTTTTGTCGGACAGATACCTATATGATAAAAAGTGGCTAACATCGGCTGATAGCGATACCGATATATTGTGCATCCCTAGTGGAGATTTCCTAATCAGTAATCATTCTACCAGTCCATCTGACTGGTTGGATCTTTACATAACTGTGCTCACATGCTCTAACCAGTGGTTAGCCAGAAATCTAATTCTGGTTTTCACCAAAGTGAGATGCTATTCCCAATCAAACTGTGTGTTAAAGCGAAATCCCTCATCTTCACACACACACACACTGCTGCAGAATTCAGTCAGCTAACACTGAAATGCTAGCTGACTCACAGTGACTCAGTAATATGAATTAACATCATGCAATGCTGAACAGTTTCTGATTAAGCTAATCAGCTGACACATTTTTGACCAAAATCATTTACCTTCAGCCCCTAGTCGGCCTGTTTTTAAGAAAACAAAGAACAAGATGGCGGCATCACAGGAAAAGTAAAGACACGACCTGATTCTACATCAGGATTTCTCTACTGTTTATTCTGCAGTTTATGAGGCAACATAAACTGCAAAACGAGAGATACTGAACGTTCTCCACTGCAGGGAAGATATTGACTACTCTCAACATAACCCCACTTCAAAAGGCAGATGTTTGTTTTCTGCTTCATCTGTTATTGACATATTTATGAAACACTTTAAGTTCATGTGCTGCTTCCTGTTTGTATGAGGACACTAGGAAAGCTCAGGCTGGAACTGACAGGTTGAGTTGCTGCTGCCCCTAGTG